>CABFOW010002568.1:62404-88102 GCA_902141385.1 Timema californicum | reverse complement strand
TATATATATATATATATATATATATATATATATATAGCATACATGTTTATGTGTGTTTAAAATTGTCAAATCTAATAATGCAAAAAACCCAATTTTACTCACGTATGTATTAAGAATGCCACCTACCGAAGAAAAATATTCTCACATTGAGGTAGTTAAATGGAAAGGGCAGTTCTGAAGCTTCAAAACTACATAAAAATCCCCAATAATTTAAAAAAAACTTTCTGGAGTGACCCTATTAGAAGGTATGTTTTTAAAGGAAAACTATATTAATGTTTCTAACCACTTTACTTTGATCTCAGAACTGAAACATTTCTCGAGAAACGTCCATTAAAATTATTATTTTAAAATTATAAAATCTACAATGTAAGGTTGTTTTTTTAATCCTAAAGGTACAAGTTAGTACCTTTAGGATTAGTTGGTGTGAACCATATTACGAAATAACAAATCCCTTCTTGAAATAATATAACGCAGATTCTTGGACGTATGAAACACATCTCAGCACTATAGTAGATGACCCTTGTTTGTATGCACACATTCATATACCATAGGGCTTGGTATTTATGGTTCCAAAAATTGTAACAATTTTGGAAATAATAATACACATAACGCTTACAAAATTCCTCTAACTGAAAATCTATTCTACAAGTTTTGGCTTCTAAAAAACTATATTTAATCAAAGCGGAAGTTTCTTAATATTCTTTCCTTACTGACATGAATTTAATGATGTAATAAAATACAGCAGGTGAAAGAGTTTATCTTACTGCGGTTTTATTTCGTACCCGGTTAGGAATATACCACTTACAGCCAAATCGCTAACGATGAGGATAGATATAGCTGGCGGTAAACTCTTTTAATTAACGGCTCGAACGTAAATTGTTTGGAGTGTGGTAGAGCTTCTTTAGTCATTATTACTTCCAACAAATTTACAGCATTAATTATGAATGGTATGTGGTCTTCTGGGTTCCAAGGGGTGGGATTTCCACCGATCATATAATTTACTAATTACTTTCATATTCTAGTTGTAGATCTAACTTTTTAATAACTCGGAGCACATACGTTTGGGGAATGTGTGTGTGGTAAACGTTTGTAACCTCTCTATTACATGTCGGAATTTATGTAATTAACATCCCGAGGGGCTCAGGGAGGGGGAGGGCTTAGTACCGATACACACATCCCTCATCCTAATACCCTCACACATCCCAGTCCATCAAACACGTGTGTGTAGAGGGATAACACGTGTTTGGGCTGTTTGACCAAGGGAAATAGCCATAGCTTCAAGGGTGGTGGATAAACTGACGAGTATTTGTAGAAAACTATTTCTGTCCAAATCCCGAGAAAGGGCTACTCCATGAATAGAGAATGAGCCCTTTGGTGACTTCACGTTGTTTGTATGAAGCAGTGCTAAGCGGTTCTAAAAGGCGTGCACAAAAGTATTTTTTATTATTTGTAGATTGATTCATCCTGCTATGCGATTAGTTTAAAAGCTGAACATGCACTTGAAGCAGTCTTACAATCTCATTCCTCTCTTAGGGCAGTCTTACTAGCTCATTCTAAACTTGAGGCATTTTTATAGCTCAATCTACACTTGAAGCCATCTTGCTTGCTAAACATGAAATTGGGTCATTCTTACAAGCTCAACATGTACTTGAGAAAGCCTTATCACTTTTTCCTTAGCTTGAGGCACTCTTACTTAGCAGGGTAGAGGAATCACTACCAACCCTCTCCTATAAGCGCGAAAATCCTAGTATTCAATTTTAAAATGATTTTCAAGTATTCTGTGGGGAAACCATCAGTTAAAATGTATTTAATTACATTTATAATTCCGTTTGAAGTTTGGTTTGAAATTTGAACTGAATGATACCACGTCACAAATAGAATCGGCCCGAATTAGTCTGAGGCCATTAGTCGAGGAGTAAACGCCATTCGCGTAATATCCGTAAAATAAACATATACTTTTGGAACATAATTATTTTCTAACGGAAGGGTAAATGACAATTATTTATTCCTTGTAATGTAATAAAATAAGGCTTAATTTATTTAATAGACTATTGAAAAATCGTTGATTGCCGGGTACACCGGGGCCGAAAGCGCTAAAGTGCTTGTCGTCCACCAATATAAATGTTTGGATTTAAATCTCAAATGTGGACTTTAAACAGCTTATCTTTGGATCGAGGTCCATTATAGTCATTGTGATTTATTTCACTGACAAATCAGTGTGTTAAGCGTGTACAAAGAGAGCCCAGCTGAATACTACTGATATCAGGTTCGGACGATCGCTTATCATTCCTGCATTTTAAGCTTTACTTTTAAAAACTACACTTTGACCATTGGAACTTCATCCCGATCAAATGATGGGTCCCCTTCTAAGTCGTTGTTACTTGCATCGGTCGGCCCGTGGGTTGAGTCGTTAACCTTGTCTGGCCTGTTCTTAAATTTAAAACATAACACCTGGACACGGGAATTGAACCACGGACCTTTGAATTTATGGCACCAATGCTCTATCACTGAATTATCCAGGATTCATTTTTAAAATGTATGAAATAGAATCCTTGAGAGTACTTTATATACGTAACCTATATAAAACCTATAGGTCATTTTTATCTTTCAAGCTTCGTTATTAATTATTAATTATTCGTATATTTTATTGTACATGTGTTTTATTTCGTTCACGTTATTCGCTTTCCTGTACTATGTCATTGTATGAAAGACAGAAAGGGGCCACTCCCAAGTCACCGGTGACTGTGGTAGCAATCATAACCCATTGTTGGCTGATAATTTACATTCATCTATAACAGACCCACAGCTAGTTTCATAGTCAGACTTAGTACGCCTCAGGGGTGGTTAAACTGGTCCATTCAATTCTGGTGTAGGTAGGTGTCGTCTTGTACTTAGAATAGCTCTCTACGCGAGGCGTACTAAGTCAATGAATCTGGCTCTAAGTGGGCTATAATTGAAGAATGACCCTGAGCACGAGGCGAATCCTGAAAAGCTCATTGGTAGAGCATTGGCATGCTAAGCCAACGGTTCTTAATTTGAACCCCGCGGCCAGGTGTCATTTTTTAATTTATGAATGTGATACTCGATACAGCTGTATCCGAACCTAAATATCATTTCCACCTTCCAAGCCTCGCATGTCATACACAGTTGCCCCATGGTTTCTTTGGTGCTGAATGACAGCTGAAGGCTTTGAAAAGTTACCGGACCAAATTATGTATCCCTACGCCGCGCCGAACCATATGATCTGCAAAAACATGTGTTTAGCAGATGTTACTTCTGACAGTCAAAATTTAGGTATATACCTAAATGTTGACTGTCAGAAGTCAGCTGTGAGCTGTCAGTCATAGTCAGCAACAAAGAAGCCATGGGGCTACTGTACGATTGATTTTTAAAGCGTTAGCTTTCTTCCTTCTCTTGTCTGGTTTGGTGGTAATGGGGAGGTAAATGTTTGAATTCTGGCCAGGTATGCTGAGGGTTTTTTCCCTAAATGGTTTTACATTATTTCTCTCCGCGAAAATGTTGGTAGATTTCTCTTGAGATTCTACCTCTCTCATTGTCAAACATATGTAGAAAGCGTGGAACGATAAACATGTCCTCATGAACCCGGTGCGAGTGAGAAGGAAGTATCCTTGTTTAGAGACCCCTTACCTGATGACGTCACGGAGTCAGTGGAAGATAGGAGCTATCCCAACATTACTAATCCATCACGGTTGAAAGAGAGCTGTCAATGGCACTCCTCAGGGCCTTGTCGGAAACAACTTGAAGAGTTGGGGGGGGGGGATGTAGGGGTAAAGGGGTTGAGAGAAAATGGCTTTTTGCGGTTTTCACTTTCACGGCATTAAAAAATGGGCAAGCTTAGGTTTTGTTTGTACGGTTTTTTCTTCATTACTGTAAGATATTTTTTAAAAACCACCACTTTGAAACCATATATCATTTTATTTTCATTTTGATTTATTAAAGTGCTAGCTAACAGTCGGTACCTCTAAACAGGTTAGCACTAGTAAAATACAGAAGCACACAATGACTAACGAAATAATAAATACATTATCTTAGGGTATAATAGATTACAATGTAACAAATTTAGTGACAAAATAACAATAAAGAGGAAAAATAAGCATAGAAATGATTCAATAGTAATGATAATTTAGTAAAGAGTCCACACTAATAAAAGGAAAAGTACTTATATTTGGATATGACCTAAATACAATAAGTATTATTAATATTTTACTAAAAACAAAACATAAAATCAGTTGCAATGTGCTTTTTAGTGTTTATATAAATAAATAAAATAAGACTAAATTCGTTACATTGAGATAGTAAAAATAAATGGTATGGAACTTCACACGGACTTTCTCGCTCTATTGTTTAAAATGGAGATATTTACTCAAAATTCGTTATACACCAGAGAACCCGAGAACCAATCGTGCTATACAAACGTAAAACTTTTTTTTTACTCGCGGTTTTAAATTTAGTATAAACGTCTTCATTTGTACATTCGGACCAATAAAAAATATAGATATTGGGTCTCCAATGGTCAACATTTCGTATTAAAATGTGGACTTCCGGTTTAAAAATTTCAAAATTTTACTAGGGTATGCACATCTTATGGTTATCGCATTGCTATTAAATTTCTCTTTTATAAATTTTGACCGATAAAATATGGTAATTATTGACTATTGAGTTTAAATGAGAGAGATATATCATTTTTGTACCCGAGGCGGATCCAGGAGTAGGGCATGGGGGGCGCGCGCCCCCCTTCAAGAAATTAAACCAATTAAATTAATGTCAAAGTCATTACTAGTTTTATTTCCACGTAATACCATCTCACTAGCCAAATTACATTTTTTAATCGTTATTGGTAGTATTATTAAATGTTTAGTATACGATAGTTAGTATTAATACTTAAAATAATCACATTAAGTATTAAAATGGTGAAAATAAGCATTAATGAAATTACATAAATTTAAGTTGAGCGCCTCTCACCTTGTTGCACAATATTGTTTGAGCTTAAATTTACTTTATCATTTTTAGTATTACTATTTCAATGATTAATAATAAATAAAGTTCCTTAAAATAATTATTTTTAAATAAAGTGCTTTAAACAAAATCTTTGAATAATATCACACATAACGTGTTAGTATAGCTTAGTGGTAAAATTTCAATTTATAATTATCAATAACTAGCTATACTATAAAGAGGAGTTAAAGTTCGATTGTTCGAAAATCTGATAAATTCCATCTATTTTGTATAATTGATTGAATAGCTAAAAAAATATTTATATAGTAATTTTTATAATGTTTAAACTTACTTCCCTCTTAATAATCACTATTTGTTGATGATCTTATGATTTTCTTTTAATAAATTTCGATATTAATTGCAAATTTCGTGTTATACCCTTCATTAGAGGAGTATTCTCAAGTTTAGCGTTACACTGAAAGATTACTTAAAAACTTATTCTCAAATTTTTAAGTATTTTTATGTCAAAATTTCTTGAGTTCCCCCTCTCCCCCCAACGAGAGCACCCGCGTCCCTCCACCCCTCACGAAAATCCTGAATTTGCCCCTGTGGTGTACAGACATTTCCCCAAAGAGGTTAAAGGAAAAACATCAAATTCTTGAAAGACTTACTTATTTGATTTTATGCCTATGGCATTAGAAAATTATTGCGTTTAAACTTAAGTAGTATCTCTTCACAACTAAAGCTCACAAAATTTTATTAATATATTTGCCAATATCTCAGAAACTATTAGTTCTATAAAAATATATTTCAAAAGAAGTTTTTTATTTTCCAAAGTACTAAAATTGAACAATGATTAGTTATTTAGTATCTCAAATAGTTGAGGAGATATATAAATTTTTGCTTCTGTAAAGAACCCTAAGAGTCATTCTCAGTGGAAAATGAAAACAAGCCATTTTGCTTATAATATTAATCAAAGACTAGTTACAAATTTTAATCAAAATCGTTAAAACAAATTTAGAGAAAGTGGAATTTTTCTCTTTTCACCTTTTAGTAAACTTCTCTTAGTTTTAGGGTTCGACATACACACAAACAGATGGTGTTGCAAACACCACTTTTTAGGGTTCGCGGGGCCATCAACATCTCGGGTTAGTTATTTTTGAAGGTCATAATACTTTACCTTAAAGTGTTGAAAAAGTTAAAATATAGATATATATATATATTCGTGTAGCTTGAAAACTATTGATTTTATAAAAAATATATTTCAAGTTAAAGATGATTAATATAAATACATCTACATATATGCAATGATACATAATTTCATAACTCAAAGACATGCGGAGATAAAATTAAAAATTAGAATTTACGCTTCAGACCGGAACCCTTAAAGTCATTTTGATTAAATGTTTAGGGTGGCCATTTGGTTTGTAATAATGATTAAAGCTTGGAAATGAAATTTAATCAAAATCGCTGAAACAGATTTTGATAAAATAGATTTTTTTTTCTATTCATCCTTAAGGAAATTACCCTTAATTTTAGGGTTAGGTTATCCAATACAAAAAATTCCTTGGGGTAGGCCTATGAAATCCATAGATACCAAGTTTTAGCCCAATCGGTCAAATAGTTTAGGTTATAGCCCGAGGTATAGACTGACAAACAGATGGACAGACAGACGGCATTGAGAAAACAGCTTTTTAGGATTTGGAGGATCATCAAACGTCGACATTCATCAAAATATCGAGTTAGATTTCTTTGACGATCACAATACTTGCCCTACCTGTAAGGTAGCGAGAAGATAAAAATATTGATATTGGGTTCCCAAGTGTCAACACCTCGTATTAAAATGTGGACTTCCGGTTTTAAAAATTTCAACATTTTACTAGGGGTTGCAAATCTTATGGCTATCGCATTGCTATTAAATTCCTCATTTATAAATTTTGACCAATAAAATAGGTAGTTTTGACTATTGAATTTAAAATGATATAGAGAGATAATTGCTGTACCCTAAGAGGTTGAAAGGAAGAGAACACACACTTTTTGAGAGACACACTCATTTCTTAATCTATGGCATTAGAGAATTATTGCATTAAAACTTGAGTAGTTTCTCTTTACAACTATAGCTTAAAAATTGTATTATTTCATCTATTGGTTTATATCTCAGAAACTATTAGTTTTATAAAAATATATTTATCAATATATTAATCAACGCCTAGATACAAATTTTAATCAAAATCGTTAAAGTCGATTTTGAGAAAACCAATTTTTTCTGTTTTCGATTTTTGTTTAACTCCTCTTAATTTGTGAGTTAAATAGACACCCAGAGAGACGGCATTGCAAAAACCAATTTTTAAGGTTCGGGGGGTCATGAGACGTCGATATCCATCAACATTTTGGGTTGGATTTTTTTACTGTCGCAATACTTTACCTTTAGTGTGTATGTATGTGTATATATATGTGTGTGTGTATTACTTTAAATTTATTGATTTTATTAAAATATTTGTATTATAAACAGGTCTATATATTTTCTATGATAAGTAATTTAATACCTCAATTAGTTTCGGATTTATGATGAAAATGAGAATCTACACGTCAGACCGGAACCCTTAAAGTAACTTTGCGGGAATATTGAGAGTAGCCATTTTGTTTAGAATATGCATAGATGTTTTGAAATGGAATTTAATCAAAATCGTTAGAGTCGATTTTGATAATATTAATTTTATTTTTTTGCCCTTGAGTAAACTACCCTTAGTTTTAGGGTTAGATATCCCATTCCAAAAATCCCTTGGAGCAACCCTATTAAAACCCTATATATCAAGTTTTATCCCGATCGGTAAAATAGCTTAGACTCTGGTCCGAGGTACAGACAGACAAACAGACGGAAATTCAAAAACAACTGTTTTGGATTCTGGGGGTCATGAAACGTCGGCATTCATCAAAATCTCATTTTTTTGACGATCACAATACACTTTATCTACCTGTAAGATGGCGGGAAAGTAAAAAGTGAAGATATCTATAAAATACATGAAAATAAATGTGTTATCACTTTACATAGCCACAGTATAGCAAATAAAAAGTAGTAGGTTTTATATAGATTTGTTAAAAAAAGGTGCAAGAAATTGTGTACTAAATATTGAATTAGGAAAAAATAAAGATATACAAAATTCATAACTATAAATATGTCATCATTTTACAATGCTACAACACAACAAATGAAGAGTTGTAGTTTATATAAATCTGTTCAAAACCATAAAAACAAAAAAAGATATTTTATAATAAATACTAAACTAAATGATAAGCTAAGATATATTATTGTGTTTTTTCATGAAAAATAATTGTGAAACATAGACTATAGGAATACTTTTTTATACGTACATGATTAAATTGTTTGGTATAGGCTACAAATTGTGCTAGAAACTATTACAAAACCATTATAACTTATTATTATTCTAAATTACATAGATAATATATAAGGTTAATTAAAAATAGTGTTTTGGCAAGTATCTAATATTTTGATATATTGAGTCTAAAGTTTAGCTCCATTCCACCTAAAGCTTTATGTCATAAAACAAATAGTTTGGAACACTTAGTTTTTGAGTGGTCATGTTATTACTTGGTAAGCTTTGATTAACATAATTAAAAGCTAGATAAGTGGAATTATTTAGTGATAAGGGTGTTCCTTTTATTAACTCTCTAAGTTCGGTTTTTATTTTATAAAAAAAAATCCAATTCTGGAAATATACAATTTGCTTGTCTTATACAACACCACACAGGGCTGAGTTTGTAAGCGATGTTTATAGACCATATTTTATAATTACAAGAGGCACAAGGTAGCCCATGCTAAAGAGCAGATCGACATGAAATTATGGTGCTATTGAATAGTTAAATGGCCGGTGACCTGGCGGTCTAGGGGTAAGGTGTCAGACTTCTATGCTGGCGGCCGGGGTTCAATCCTCGGTCCCGGCAAAGATTTATCTGATTACCAAACCCTTCCTTCACCTCTGAAAATACATCTTGTGAATGTGAGGAATGCCAGGCCTCCACTGTGGTTCGGATTCCATGTTAAACTGTAGGTTCTTCATTTCATCTCACAATCACCCTACCATTACACATTAGCGTAAGTTAGTATAACCCGAACGGGTAGTAAGACGCGGTGCTAATAATAATAATAATAATAATAATAATAATAATAATGATAATAATAATAGTTAAATGCAAAACGAGCATCGCTATAGACTCTTTGCAAGAAGAGAATTTGAGCCCTAAAATATTGCGAATCCTGTCATAATAGTTATAAAAACGGCTAAGAAAATATTCATTATAGCAAGAAACGACAAATTTGCGGTGAACGTTTTCCAATATAATAGTCAGTTAAGGTGATGTAATTCCACGCCACACTAGCATATTAGAGCTTGGATCTAACCAAAGAAAATTGAAAGCTTAAGATACTACAGCAATTTAGAAGCTGATATATTTAATTAGGCCCAGTAGTTCCAGAGAATCATAAACTACACGAATAACATGAAAATGGGAGTAAAGATTATAGTTTAAGAAAAAACCCTAGATCATTAATATAGAGGCAGCGTTATATAATATCACTTTCAAGCGTATAGATGAAAAAATAGGGGCAGTTTTCCTGGTGAAAAAAAAAATATGTATATATATATATATGAATATATATATATATACACTTCGTTATATATACATACTGCGTTTTATATTTATTTGATAACATTCCATTTTCAATAGACCATAGTAATATACCATTGGTTTATCAATTTGTAAACTAAGTAATCAGAAAGTGAATTAATGTATTTTAAAATATTGAGATAATCAGCCAACAATAAATAGTTTGAAGAATGTTTTTACTGTGTTTACCGATGTCATAGATAAGTACACTAAAAATAAGAGGATCTAAATTTGATTATTTGGGTATACACCAAGGGGCTAAGAAGGTGTTGGAGGTGCTTGATTATATTTTGATGGTTAAAGATTAATATTTAAAAAGTAAAAGGGGAATTAATCAGATTCACAGTTGAAACTTTAGGGTCAACATGAACCAGAAATTCTACTAAATTAGTTACAGTAGATCTATTATTTACAAAACGATATTGATTTTTAGATAGTTTGTTTTTCAAGTGGTAACAAATGTGTTCATGTATCATATTTTAGATAACTTATTTAGATTACAATAGGCCTTTAGTTACAAATATTGGTTTTAGCCCATTTTAAGTATGGGTTTAGCTATAGATTGTTTCCATGCTTCAGGGAACGTTCCAACTGACGGGCTAAGATTGAAAATAGTTGCTAACAATGAATTAACTATATTAGCACAACCTTTCTAACACACAGGTTTGGGTTCCACCCACTCCAGAACATCTGAACCAAGAGAAACAGCCAATGTATAATGTAGTTGAATAAACAGACACATTAGATTCAATAATAGACCAACGCATAGCTTGTGAAGCAGTGTTGTACACTGAGCTAAAATACATTCCATGTCCATTTGCAATTACAAGAGGATCAGATATAATAGTTCCACTGATTTTAAGCCTGGCTGGGAAGAGACTGCTCACACACGTACATTTTTAACTTATTTCCAAAAACCCTTTGGTTTGATATTTATGCAATTTTTTTTTAGGTTCATCCAAGTGTATTTATCAGCAAGTAAAGCGTATTTAACCAATTTACGATAGTATAAAGTAGATTTATAAAATAATGTATTATTTTAAATTATTTTGTAGAGTTTAAAAAAATAATTTTTTTTCCTCCCATATATAGTTTTTAAGTGAGGAATAAAACCAATAGGGAAAATTGGAATAATTTATATTATAATTTAAGGAATATGAGTTTTGATTATTATTTAGACGATTCTAGTAAAATTCATACTTGCTACATTAATATCAACAGTTGAGTTAGTACATGCCCACTCGGTGGTCACTAGATCGTTCTAAGTTCTAAAACAATTGCCTTGGTAGCAATAATATCCTACAGTTGTGTCGTGTTATTATAAACGTTTAGGTGCAATTTCTAAACACATTCAGCAATAAAACTAAAGAACAGCTTAGAATCGAACCAAAGCCTCTAGTTTACAATCTTTCAGACTCCTCTACACATCAAACGTGGGACTACGTTCCAGAGGAAGCTCGTGCGTTGTTGCCAGGGCAAGAGAGACTTGATAGGACTGTACTAGTAAACCATTCGCTCCTCGTCACCCTTCATTAGACCAACCACACACACAATAAGGTAATGATTGATCAAATGATTTCTGGCGTCAATGGTCAAGTTTGGTATAGAATGGGAGGGAACAATTCACTTGCACAGTCTTGTCAAACATTGATTGCCTTGGCAAAACCCATGATGCCCTCCCCATGGTAAGTTTGAAAAGCTGATAATTACAGATTCAAATAATATTATTTAATAAAATAAACAAAATATTTATCTTTATGACATATATTGTGATGATTTTGAATGTAACAGTAAAATTTGAATTTCGTTAATGTATAAGTATTTAACAATAATGTGACAGTGGTAGTCGTATAATATTTTTGCTATGAGTGTACATTGAAATCACTAATAATAATTAGAGCCCGAATTTGTATGCAAAATGCATGTCCTTTTTTTACATATCTAAAGGTATGCGGAAATGATATAATTTTATAAGTCACACCTTAGTAGCCCATTTGGCCGGTGTTTGATAGTGCATATAAATGCATAATCTGGGGGAAATGATTTGGCATCCATATTCTAACATTTTAAGTTAAAAGTGCATATTTCACTCATAAATGTCGTATTAAATTATTACTTTTCCCCTTTATGTCATCATTTAGTTACTAATTAATTAATAAAGTCTCTGCAGTCGATTGGCTATAAAATAAAACAAAACTAGTGTGCGTGTGTGTGTTTTTTTGTGTGTAACAGAGAAATTTACTTGGGTGGTATAATATGATATTGCGCATCTAAGATTAGGAAAGAAATTAGGGAATATCCACTGAATTGTCATGCAGTTAAGCAAATACAATCAGCACTCACGGTCTACATCGTGTCGCTGAAACTATTAGAGACTAGTATCAAGACGTGAATCTTCTTGTCTCCAACATGAAGAAAGGATTTGTGAAGGCACCTATTATAATTGGAAAATTTCGCGAACTACTTACAACTTTGCCTTTACCTCCTCAGCCAGTTTTATTTAACTTGACGGGGTTTGTGGTTAAGGGCTGTGTCACACTAAGCTGAACATTTCAGTGAACTGAAAAATGTTAGATCCCTTAAATGCAGATGATGCAGCCAGCATTACAATAGCTCAGAAATATTTTCCTGAAGCTGGAATCGAGAAAAAGATCTAGTACATACATAAAAGCTTCTCTAAATTACCGTAAATTATAACATAATTGGAGGCTCAAAGTAATTCCTTGCCAAATTCACTTTCTTTGATAGATAACATTTTAGTATCACTGTCTTCAGAAACGGTGTTGATAAAATTGCATCCGATAAGCTTAGTTAAGCATTAAATAAAAATCCTGTTTACAAAACACTCTATAAAATTAGCAAAATGTTATCTGGAGAAAAATCTGAAATACAAAAGGAATTGAACGAAGAAGAATTGTGCTGTTTTTTCAATGCACCTGTGACATTATGCAATGTCGAAAGGACATTTTCACCGTATAAAACATTCTTCAGTGACAGACGTAGGAGCTTCACGAAATAAACTATCAGTATGACTTTCCTTATATACTGTAATAACCATGAATAAGGTAAGATTTTCCACAAAACAAATATTCTGAAAATTGAAAAATGACACCTGGACAAGGGAATCGAAGCCGGGACTTTTGGTTTAGTACACCAATGCGAAGGTGTCATTTTTCAATTTTCAGAATATTATATCTAGATGCGAGTAAATCCTCACTAAGCAAATATAATAGCTTTGGCTATTTGATTCATACACAAAAAATAGTTTGCTTTATTGGTTTTTGCATATTATGGTGCATATTTTTTACATTTTTCGTGCATATTTTACTATTTGATTGTGAATACAAATTAGGGTTTTACTAATAGTATAAAATGTAGATCTTTTTAAAACTAATGAGCCCAGGTTGAAATTATTTACTATCTACCACTTCCCCACAAGACATCCACTGTGGCGGATATATCAAATACGTTCCTGCTAACTCTAGCTCTAAGCTAAGGTATAAAAGGGTCTATATTTAATTGGAACCGGCATTTCTTGGAAAGAGCGTCCTAGTTAAACAAGGCGACTGTGTGCCTCCATCTCAGGCATTGCTATTTTATTTGTGAAGGGTTAAGTAATTGAAGTCGACATCATGAGTAGAAGCTGAAGATATCTAAAACTAGGAAATACCCACAAAGTTGTCAAAATGAATCTTTTTTTCAGCCTTAACAAGATAAAAATGTCTTGAAAATGAAGAAACGGAATTTTGGTCTTATCCACAAACACGGGGCTTCCATTCCTTTCCAACAAAGTAATCTAATTTACACTGTTTCATTTTTGTCTTTATAACAAATATATATATAACACCTAGATGATTTCAGCGCTGCGAAAATGTTGCAGTGCCAATAAGACAGTCATGGCGGTCACTAGATAAAAACAAAGAGGATCGTACAGGAATATATCTTACTATACAGAAATCTAACTTGTGCAATGAGGAGGATTATACGGACATATAATTTTTTTTAATTACAAGGATGATTATCTAGGAATCTAACTTCTATTAGACCACTAAGGTGCTTCTATAGGCCTACATGCGTTATTACACTGTATATTTTGAAAGTTTGATTCTGGGTTGGAGTGAAGTTTCTTACTCCTGACGTGGTACTAAAACTGGCGGGATAAGAGCTATCCGGAGTCCATTATAATGTTAATTTCAAACTCTGAATAACTAATTTAGTATCCTCATTTATTACATTCTAAGGCTGTCAACATTAAGCGAATATAAAGTAAAGCATCTGATATAATCCTCCTTGCCAACATTTGTATGGAATCATACAAAAACAAAATTCAGGTGTACGATCAGTCTGTACTTATAGGGAATGTTGTGTTGGACCGCTTGACAGACAGCCAGACACGGGATAAAACATTCTAGCTGGGTCAGAATATTTTCTGGCAATGGCATGGACTCAAAGTTATCTGCGAGGACCAGTGAGTTCAATATACTTTTTATTCAATATATTAATAAAGGTATGTGAGTTAATTTAATTTAAGTCTCGTAAACAAAGACTCCTCCAGGACTGCGTGATGTTTAAGCTTTCCACACCAGAGTCATCATTGTATTACCATAGCATGGTGTAGGTGTTAGGGGAAGGGAATCCTTTGTAACGCATTGGAAATGGATTCATTAAGCGATAAGATATATTCCCAAAGATGGCAGCCTGCTTCCGCCCGAAAAAGCACGTGTGGGTACACGGACTAGGGCGTCAGTTGCATCTGATTTTTTGGTGATAGTGGTTGGTTTGAATACTAGTATGATGAAGTGTTTTTTCCAAGTGGTTTCGCCCCCTCTCTCCACGCAAGTGAAGGCCAACTTCATCTAAATTATAACTGCCTCATTCCTACTCCATTAGTGTAAATATGCGGATATAATGGGCAAGTAATAAAAACATGGTTCAAGAAAAAATAAATTCTAACAAGTACCTAACATATTAGTAATTATTTTATCCAACAACTCATACAATTTTGTTATAATTTTAAAATAATACTAGTTTTTTTCTAGTATCGGTTCAACAAGTCTGTAATAATCGTCTCGACAAAATTAATCTACACTTCCACGCGCTTTTGATTAAAATTGTGACTGAAGTGCTACTACTTATCGACGGTCTTTGGCACTATTTTCATCGCCATCCTACGAAATCGATTTGAACGAAATTTCGGGAGGTAACAATTTGAACATATGTCTATTGTTTAAAAATTTTAACTATACGGCGTTTGGGCGCATCGAGCCTCCAAACAGTAATTTTATTCTATTGTGTATGTGGGTTGAGCTAGCCTTTGTATTAATATCTCAACCATATTTCTAAGGTATACTATTTTTTTCTTGAGATACCAAGTGTCTGTTACCAGTCATGTCCTTTGAGGATAATATCTAGGTTTGTTTTGTCAAGCATAAATAATTGTTTACATAAAAAGAAGGTTAGAAAGAGTTTTCAAAGTTTGAGAAAGAAAAAAAGAACTCATATTGGTGAGGGCGTTGTGTGTGATTGTTTTGACAATACCTGGACGTCAACAATGGAGCGGGTTCTGATTGAAGAAGAGTTCCTCTCCTTCTCTCTACTTGTAGAAGAGTGTGGGGATACGGGGGGAGGGTGGATTAAGATGCATCAATCCACTATACCAATATCAGCGATCACTCCTTCGAACCTGCTTTACAAAACATGATTTTATTCGAGATATTCTACTTTCAACTTTCTTAACTGGTTTATTGATTTAAGTCACCATTTAATCAATTTGGTCTAGTCGATAGGTAACACGTCACTCTAATGAATTAATGATCCAAGGTAATAGTACTTGTATTTGAGCCAAGAAAATAGGCGTGAACTGGGATCAAATTACACACATATTAAAGAAGTAGGCCTACGGGTTCGGCCAGACTGACAAGCGTGCGAGTGAGCGACTGAGCGACTGAGCGACTGCGTGGACAAACTGGCGAGAGCGTGTTTAGCAACTAGCTCTTGATAGTTGTTGACGAGGAGGCAAAGGTTCGAATCTTGGCTCAGTGAACTGAAGGTGGTTTTTGACAAGAGATTTATTGTTGTGGTTTTCCCATCCTCTACCCACGCTAATGGTGATTCTTATTTGCAAAGGCCGACTTTGACTATACTATTGAAGTATTTTAAAATATAAGTTTTACATATGTAATTGTATATCAATATATTATATATAGAGGTATGGTTTATGATCTTACCAATTAAATTAGGCCGTTAGTAACAATTATACTAAACCTACCGATAAATATATATAAAAAAGTCTAATATCATGTAAAATTGAGAAGTGTTCCTAGAATTCAATGAACCAACAGGCCTAGCGCCTGTAAACTAGACTGTTCCGGCTCGAGCACGCTCGCTCCAGTCTGGCCACCTCTCATTACATACAACCAATGTGTTCTATTTTATATTTTAGTCGCTCACGCACTCGTTCACCCAGCCTGGCCTTACCCTACCTGGGCATTTATGATGGCTAAATAAATTTACTACTTATTAAAATATAATAACAATATCTCAAATCCACGTAAAATCATGAAACACAGCTACGTAATGGTAAGCGTGGATAGCATGTTTAAATTAAAGCATAGCCTTAACATTCTTAAACAAATAACGTTATTACGATTGGACACGTCATTGAAACATCAGATTCATTTTTAACATAGAAAATACCCTTCAAAATAATATTTATTGGCTAATATCGTAATAAACTTAATCAATAAAATTTTCATGAAATTGTTTCCTTTGTTGTCAATTATTAAAATCTGATAACGTAATTTTTAAATTTTGGAAAAAGTTATTATATTATGAAGACAATGAGTAAGTTTTTCCTTTAATTCTAGCAACTCAAATTGTGGATGTTTAAATTTTGTTTATTAAAAAACAATGCTCGGAGTAAACCTAAGAGGGGTAGCTTCTTTCTGGAAACGTGGGTAGGCATATTTTAGGCTTCAACAATGACAGGATTATACCGTCTTCTTAGCGTTAGCTAGGTCAAGAAGGGAAATCACACGGGTTCGATTCCCGGCATGGCCTATCTTTGTTGAAATTAGAGACTCATCTTTCACAGTGACCAATCAACGGCCAGAGAACTGGCTGTTGTGTATCCTAGAATTAAGTTAATTTGTGAACGGTAAGTTTGTTCAGAAAGTGGTTATTATTATTATCCCCGTGTCTTACTACCCGTTCGGGTTGTACGCACTTACGCTACTGTGTAATGGTAGGGTGATTGTGAGATGAAATGGAGGACTTACAGTTTAACGTGGGATCCGAACCACGGTGGAGGCGTGGCATTCCACACATTCAAAGTGCTTGTTAAACATCCACAATAATAAAAATCATGTGGCTTAAGCAAAAATACAACTTTGATTTAAATCAAAATGTATTATTCTAATTTATAATTTTCTCGTCGATTTATGAGGTTAAAATGGTGTATTTTATATTATAAATATATTACTGTAATTTCTCATTTAAAAGATTACTTCCAAGAAAATGTAAATAAAGTATTAGAAAAAAGATTCAGAAATATTAATGTGAGCATTTGATCTATCTATTCAAATTTTCTTTAAATCTTACTATGCTAGAATTCTCGCTCTTTTTATGGCTGGTGCGTAAAACACTCGAGGAAACAAACCATAATCTAGCTTTAAGATAATTAATTAAATAATACATATATTTCTAGTAAAATTATTCGGTTAAGAATAATTGTTATTACTAGTCTTGACTCTTTATTCTGTGATCTGCAGTCATAATTCTGAAACTAAAGACAGTTTTTAACGGGACCACTGACCAGAAAGTTGTAATTCGTAGTATAAATAATATTGCGTTATTTAAGCATTATTTTTTTTATAAAATAATTTTTCTGCCAAAATGGACGTTAAAGGTGTCACAAATATGCCCATTTGGGGTTAAAAACCATACATTTGCACCGTTAGGCACCAACTAGCATCGCACCCGACGATCGCTTTAACCAGTTTGGATAATAGAAGGAAACTGGGAGGGAATTTGCATATCAAGATAATATTTTATGACTAAATAGTAGTTTAATGAATATAGAACAAAGATATACAATTATTTACTTTTTTATGACAAAATAGTAGTTTAATGAATATAGAACAAAGAGATACAATTATTTACTTGAATTACTGACTCAAAATCATCTGTTACACAATGGTGATAATGTAGGAAATTACCCCCTTATAGAGCCCGTACACGATTAGTCAGACTATCAGTCCTAAGATTGACAGTCTGACTGTCAGTATGAATCAGCATTTACAATGATCCGTACATGGTCATTCTTCGTATCATTATATTTATCAGTCTCAACTCCTGCATGCAACGTGCAACAACATGGATGTGGTATGTGATCAGAAAATTCGGATCACATCGGTATTTTAGCCAGTCTGGCTATCAGTCCATCAGTACTTCCCCTACAAGATTAGTCACACATTCAGTATTAATTATTACTTTATTAGTACTGACACCCTGACTGATCGAGTAGGGGTGCTATTAAAGCTAATCTATAAATCATCCAATACGATAAGGGTTGCAATATTACACAAAACAATCAACCGTAAATGAAGTTAATACTTCATAGAGGAATAATGGCACTTTTTAAAACACCATAGTTTAATAACCGATGTCAATCATCTCCTTAAAGTGGAACGAAAGGCATCAAAAAATATAAATTGACTAAGTTATTATAACAAAGTATCTGATGCCGAATATTGAAGAATTACAACATCGCAACATTTTTGAAATATTAAATTTTATTTGGAAAAATACTGCATTGAAAGGGCAGTTTTTGATATTTTAGAACTGCTTCATTGATAAACATTGTGCACAGATATGCATTCTGTTACAATAGGGACATACTGTAGTTATTAACAATAAGCTTTGTCACTTTGTTCCCCATCGTCACAGTGGAAAATTTCGAGTAATCATTAAAAGACGAATGCACTGCACACCTTTCTTGTATTTTATTTTCCCTTTTACTCCCACACCCAGCGCGTACACACAAACGCAGTCACGAGCTTTGATGAACGCTCTTAATCACTCACCCCATAGACCTAAGCCTAGGGTAGGTATGTTATAGGGGTATTTACTGTACTGTTTCTACTCCATACAATAAAGTAAAATACTAATGATACTATTTAAAGAATCGGCAAGGAGGTTGTTTAATATGAGATAAACAAAAATCGTAATATTTTTTCCAGTGTTGAGTTTGGTTAATCTAACAGTAGGTTAGTTTCCAGTAGGAGAAATTAGTATGTATCTGCAGTCATGTGAGGAGGTATAGCATACCGCGTGGGCTGAGCCAGTGAGTTGCTACCTTACAATCTCGACGGAGTGTACAACATAAAACAAACTCGAGTGGCAATTCACTCAAAGACTCATCTCGAATACGACTTATTTTTATTCAGGAATACAAAATGTTTCATCAACGTTTTAGACCGTTAGAGTAAGATAGAACCAACTACAAAACCAAGAGATTATTCTAAGCGCGGATAGGATAGTGCTGATATTGAAAGATAGTGGATTCATTAAATAAGTTTCTCCACTTTATTGATGTTGAAAAATTATTTACTATGAATTTAGAGAATTGTGGTTGATTATTTCACTGATATAAACGTGTAGCTCTTAACAATGTAGTACAAAGCTTTGTGAATCCTCCTTTAGTTTATCCCAGCACTTAATACGCAACATTTTTCGTAAATAAACCTGAATACTGTTTAGAATGAAACTTTTTTAACACGGCAATAAAGTTTTTATGGCTGAAACATGTATTAAAATTTCGACGAACGAAAATAGGTAGCTTCACTTTTTAGAGCCAGAGAGAGGAAAAGGAAGAGTTTGAATAAGGTCACACTGGGACGTCTAAACCTTATCGATTATACGGCCAGTGACCTTTGTTATAAATGTTACGTCATGCTTGAAACAAAACACCATCTGGCGTAATATGATAAGCAACGACATAATATAAATCAAACACAGACTTAGACTTTTAGTTTTAATGCAAGAAGAAATTGACTCCCATCGATGACTAAATGTCAAGCTTGTCCGGTCTGGTTTGCAAGTGATGGGGATGTTGGGGTTCGAATGTCGATCGGGTGTACTTAGGGGGAAGGATAATTTTTTATAGGCGGTTTCCCACTCTATCTTTTCCATTCCTCTAAACTGTTTTCTTCACCATCCCTACCCCATTTGCGTAACTAAATAAATAAATTAGGCGCGGATATCCCGGATGGGTAGTAAGACGCTGACAACCCGAACAATTAGTAAGATGCCGACAGCTTGAACAAGTAGTAAGACGCCGAAAGCTTGAACAATAGTAAGATGCTGACAGCTCGAATAAGTATTAAGACGCCGAAAGCTTGAACAAGTAGTAAGATGCTGACAGTTTGAAGATGTAGTAAGATGCCAACAGCCTGAAGAAGAATTAAGACGCCAAAAACCTGAGAAAATAGTAAGACGCTGACAGCCCGAAGACGTAGTAAGACGCTGACAGCTAGAACAAGTATAAAGACGCTGACAGCCTGATCAAGTAGCAATATGCTGACAGCTTGAACGTGTAGTAAAACCCAGTGCTAAGAACAGAAATCGAGATTGAACAATCAGGATTATTTCTTTCTCCCAGGATATACAGACAGGCAATACAATTTATTAAATACTCACACCAGTAATCGTGCTGTGCTGTATACATCATCAGGCTCTCAATATACTGGATGGCCAGGTGCACTGTGAGGTGTGCGAGGGTGGATGTAATTTTTAACCATGATTTTACATTTTCATAGCCACGCCAATGCTGATGCACATAATTATAAATAATATCCCTCATCTGTACCACTTAGACTTTCCCTTTTAACCCAATAACCATTATTTTAAACATATATCTACTAAAACACTTATTAATCGATTAATCTTTGACAATTTTGTAGATATCTGTACCACTTAGACTTTCCCTTTTAGCCCAATAACCATTATTTTAAACATATATCTACTAAAACACTTATTAATCGATTAATCTTTGACAATTTTGTAGATAAGCTTTTTATAAAAAAAAACTACTTTTTTAAATATCGTATGCCATTTTCACATAAAAAGTAAAACGTTTTATTATCCAGCCGAAGTTTTCAGCCCCAATAACCCTCACTCCCAAACCACTGGTTCATATCAAACTCTCCCCCAACCCCTTCCTATTTCAACTCCCAAAATCAAGCGACAAACCACATGACGTCTGTTCTCCCGGAAACAATCAAAGTTTGGCGGTGTCCGTCTGTTCCGGCCGCCACCAGGGAGCAGGCATGTTGGGCCAGAGAGAACACATACACACGCCACAGATGAATAATCCAGCATGCACTATCCTTAATTTCCCCGAGCTCCTGTCGCCCGCCGCTAGAGATCGCGCGCGTGTGATTGTTACTCCCTTGTCGCCTCAGAGATGCCAACCTCGTGACCCGCCCTCTAGACTTGAACCTAGGGAGAAAAAACCCAACCCTTCTTTCTCTCTCTTTGTACACCATTTACATTTCATCAGTATTATCTGCGTCTGTAGGTGAAGCGGGTCATTGAACTGCGATACCATTAGGTGCTAATTACAAACGAGGCTGTTAAAAATGGCGGACTACACGTAACAAACCTAGCCTAACACCACATTTGAATTGCCTTACCTAAAATTAATTTGGTAGATTATTGTGATATGGGGGATAAAGAATTTATTATTGAATTTAAAATAAACAACATGATAATATGCGTGATTCCTTTTTTACTTGTTTTGTTTAATTGTTTTATATGCGACTGGTTTTAAGAACTGGTGATTGGATACCCGTTTGAAGCTAGGCAGTGCCAACATGACAAAAATTGATAGGAAAAGTACAGCTACTACATGTTATTATTAGACTCTATTAGTTTTATATCATTGTTATTATTATTTATATCAATACATTATTTTTATTTGTTTTCAAAAAGAGGTTTGTATTTATCCATGCATACCAGCATCGTGTCAGATTCATATTTTCTGGTTTGCTTGTGAATCTGCTGCGTGTACTGAGAGTGAATTATAAATGATTACACACTCTACTACCACTAAAACGTGGGTACATTTACTCCTAAACTCAACCTTCTTCATCCTTATTCCATTAGCGAAATTAAATGAGGATAGTCCAAAGGGGCAGTGAGATTATTTTAAAAACATGTACTATGTATAATTAAAGTATGGCTAAACATATAACGATTTATACTCATCAAAATAAAAGTTTTTAGTTGTTGAGCCTTATGAAGAGGTGGGGTAGCGAGAGCTACGCCACTGGAAAATTTATCACTGATGGGCATCGTGTTCGAGTGTGGACATTGATTGTTACATAATGATAGACGTAACGTGATTTATTTAATGAAGTATGTTTGAAGAAGACTTAAATGAAATTTGATGAAAAAAACAACATCCACAGATTTTTTTTAAAAAAAGGGCTTCATTTCTTCCCCAAGTACTGCGTGCTCAACAACAATATTGTTTCATTCAGGCATAGCTTGTTAAATTAATTTATGTTAGGATTGGTAACTCTGAAGTGGTTATTAGTTTAAAAAATTGTTTCAGCTAGTCTTCAGTTTAATATTAACATTTGGTTTTGTAGCCGTAATGTTCATAGTTAAATACAGGTGTCTGTATAAGCTCATGAACTACAAATAGACTTAACCTCGGATCGCATTACTTAACAATAGACTCACCACCTTATATTTAGGTGTAGTAGAGAATCATATCAATAGATTCTAGGAATAATAGATATAATTCCTAAGAATCATAACAGTAGCTCCTAAGAATAATAATAGGCTTATTAGCGGCTGGAAATGAAAGCTCTCTAAGTTTTATTTCTACAACAGGATGAACACTATTTCAAGCAACGGCAGGAATTACTCAAGAGTCGTTAATGAGGATGGACTTTTACTCTCAACATTGTTACAGCAACAATATTTCAGCATGATTCGCTTAGTCCACTCGGTGTGAGTTGAAATGTTTTCAGCTTTGCCCACATTGCCCCACAAAGATCTTCCTGTGAGGGCCAATCAACGTTCATAAACACACTTTTCGTTGCTCATGTGATGTGAATATAAAGACAGGTCTACTTTCGCGTCTAGTGTGTTGAACCGATTCGAATCCTCTTCTTAAATGTAACGGGCGTGTGCCCATCGGTGTGGAGTTGTTTTCCGGTGACGTAACACTGATTAGAGAACAATAACTTAAAGTACCAGTTTATCCCTACGAAAACAAAACATGTTGACAATTATTTTATTTATAGTTAGCCAAGCAAAGCATAATGAGTGGACACATGTTTCTGCCATTGTATGAATTGTTAAGTTACTCCTTCTCTCCGTTTTCAGCGAGAGTATAAATACAATTTTAGTCTGATATAATGACTTAACCCGGATGGGAGATAAGGAGTTTGACGGGTAAGGGTGAGTGAGAAGTGAGATTAAGGGTTTCAATATTAACCGAGGAATGAAAAGGGGTGAGTGGACCTTGATATTAATTCAAAGAAGAGAAGAGATTTAGTGAAAGGATGGACTTAATGGGTGGAGGATCTTGATATTAATTGAAGTAAGGTAAGAGACTGAGGGAAGAGAAGGGGTTCATGTATGGAGGAACTTGATAATAAATTAAGAAAATAGTGAGTATAGGAAAATGGGTGAATGATCGAAGTGATGAAGGACCTTGTTATTAATTAAGGGAAGATAGGGGAGAAAGGGAGGGGAAGTCGTGAGGTTAAGGACTTTGGTATTAATTGAATGGAAGATGAGAGAGGTAGTGAGAGAAGTAAGAGAAGTATTGAGGAGGGGAGTGCCATTTCACCCGGTGGAGGTGTTTTCCCTAAAAAATGGGTTTAAAAGTTCAGGGATTGAGTAGGATCTACCCAAGTTCCATTACGATATAGCTGTCTGCCTACCTCTTTACGCGCCGGGGTTGATTGATTGGTAAATATGAAGCCTAAAAGGATGTGAGGATGGTGATGAGGAGAGGGGTGGCAGGAGGGGATAGAGCGCTTCATATTCATTCACCGTTAATCTCACTCAGCTCAAGCACCTACCCATTGCGTGATCTGATGACGTCACAGGGAAGCTATAGGCTAGGAGTTTTAATATGGCATTGCTAAGGAGGGGGAGGAGGTATATATAATCAATGGAGGTCCTTTTCAAGGTAATACCATAGATATAACTTTCTATTTACAACTTCCCAAGCTACCTTGGTTCCAGTAGTTCTTTGTGCGGTGCCCTTATAACTTTGGAGACTTCTAATGTTGTATAAAACAAGGGACTATCTATCGAGGGCTAGTAATCTCGTCAGTGGTCACATTGCCTAAGTGAGGTGGTTTTATAAATGTGATTTATATCTGCAGGTTTTACATTCACTCTCCAAGCTAATGTGGGCCCACTTGCTTTGAATAAACTCCCTAATCTTGTCCCTTGAATAAAATAAATTAATAACCCTTGTTTTAAACGTAATAGTAATAATATAATAAAAATCACTTCTGTGGACACGCAGACTAAATGTCAAACTCATCTAAAGTCCAATTTAGATATGAAGTAGTTTTTTTTAGGGTTTCTAAAGTTGCTAAACGTTAAATATTAATACCAATAAAATAATTCTAAAAACATACTTAGTAAAATGTTATCAATGTTGACTGAAAAAAAAATCTACTAGGGCAGCAAATATTCTCAAGAGCGTATGGTTACGGATCTGTATTTTTAGTAACTTTTCAACTGACATGAAATAGTTTATCTACAGTATCTAATCAAAACACAATTATTATAATAGGTAGGAAATAAGTTTTTTTTTTAAGTGCGTCTTCACTCGTTCGTGGTATCTGTATATTTACACTAATGGGGTTGGAGTGAGATAGGTTGAGTTCGGCGGAAATGTATCACTACTGGCTTGGAGGAAGAGTGGAAAACCATTATGGAATAAAAACACTTCCATTACACATGGCCGGAATTCGAACTCCAACCTTCTTGTCAACCTCGATCCTGTCTATTGCAAAAGTGACACCAGTGAACATGTAGCCACCGATGCAGGCTCAATCACAAAATATGATATAAATTCTCTAATGTGTAAAAAATTCCAGCCTAAGAACCTTCGGTGAGGAATGAACCCATGTCCTTCCCTGATTTAAAGTCAAGCAGAAGAAAACCACTACGCTAATCCTGGTCGAATACGTTTTGTTGATGAACCCAATCAGTTTTTTAATGTAGGTATAATCACGTTTTCTAAAAATACTCCTAAACATAATAGTTTCATGACATGCTAGATAGGGTAGATTTTAGGGGCGAATGTCACGCGAGTTCTCTATCTAGCAGCCGGGGGTGGAAAATAAAGAACACATAAATAAATCGCTTGACGAGTGACGTGTTCGTATTTTTATACTTGGCTGAGACATCAGTTGGTGGCCAAGATGTGTAAGACATTCAGCTTCCAATATTCTAGATTGCTCGAGGTCAAGGTTCGAATCTCAGAATGGGATCACTGGGGTCTAGTTTTTAGCCACATATGACTCGTCATTGTGTTTCCCCATCCACTCTAAACACTGATGCGGGTACATTTCCTCTTGGTTGTAATAATAATTATCTAATGGCCATGTATTTTTAAACTATATATTAAACCTTTTATTATTATTATTATTATTTTGTAATTTGATGTCGAGAGCTATTTTAAACAAACGGTTTAGACTTTAAGCAATTAACTGAACCGCGGAAGTTATATTCAACCTAGCATTCCTGAAATAATTAATTTACGCTTGAAGAAATAATTCTTTGGCTGTTATTGAGAATTATATCCCTGATTCCCCTAGATATTCTGTGATAATTCTACATTTTTCGGGTGACCTGGTGGTCTAGGGGTAAGGTGTCAGACTTCTATGCTGGCAGCCAAGGTTCAATCCTCGGTCCCGGCATAGATTTATCTTATTACCAAACCCTTCCTTCACCTCTGACAAGACATCTTGTGGATGTGGGGAATGCCAGACCTCCACCGTGGTTCGGATTCCA
>CABFOW010002568.1:25959-61675 GCA_902141385.1 Timema californicum | reverse complement strand
ATTCTTCTTGTTTTAATTTGCGCAAAAAGTTCCATAATTTTCTCCTTGATCTCTGAATGACATTTGAGGAAATTTTTCTCCATTGAAAGTACTGCAAGCGCATTTAGTCTTTCTGTTAAATAAAAGAACTGAAAAAATATGAATCAAATAGAATAGTGGGAAGCAGAATAATAATATAATTCTACACTCTTCTACACTTTATCACATTCAAGAATATGGTACATGGTTTTTAAGCACAGCACACGCTGAATAAAAAACACACTTCCTTCCACCATCACGCCAGAGCCGGCACTGCGAGAGCAACAGTGATCTCTCTACCCGGCAGTCTCACCTTCCTCCCCACCCCCTACTATGTGCGCATTCGCACAATAGTCAAACATAACGCCACTGGCACTGTGAAGCGCACAGTTCCATACAAAGATTTTTTTATCTTTTTCATAAACCGTGAGATGGCTAGTGAAGAACTGAAATCAGTCTTGAGGAATATATATTGTACTACAAAAATAAAGAAAGAATTAAATAAAAAAGGATTCTTTATATTAAATGTTATCGATAATATCAAGTGGAAATAGGGGGTACTGCAGTTCCACAGTGCCTATACACGAGCCGACACTGAGTATGTCGATCAGTGTCTTGGTGATTTAAAAAAAAAGCCACCACTTCCTGAACTGACATCACAACAAAATAATTATGTTGGTTGCGTCTACTGCAAGGACAATGGCTAGATATGCGTGGTATAATGGTTATAAGTATATAATGTGGTCGCACCGTTCTTCTTTTCTACATGCCCATAATCTACAAATGCAATGTGTTTAGCCAGTTAAATTATTCATCTATGGAGAGAAAAGATAATATATTAACTATTCCTCTGTGCTGGAGTTTTTCCTGTCATTTCATTTTTCTATAATGGAATTCACCCTATCCTCTATAAGGTAGTTTTTATTCTTTCGAGGTTATGGCAGAGATTGATCCCACGTTGTGGAGTTTCTTTTGTGCCGTTATTCCATGACTCAGTTTATCCTGCATTATTATTCCTCCATGGACGCGACCCTGGCACGGTGCCAACATACTCGTCTACTTCAGTTTCGTGTCGTTCTATTATTAAACCAAGTTGTGTGTGAACTTTTCTCGGAGGGAAGTTTTTTTTGTGTGTGCTCGCGGGAAAGGGTTGATAGTGTGGCGAAGGGAAAGTTAAAATACATTATGTCTAAAATTAGCTCTAGGTACCAAACATATTTTAGTAAAGTAATATTTTATTTAGAAATTCTTTGTGTTGATGTCTTTTAAAACCCTAAATTATGGTATTCAAAAAAAGCGTTATAATCTACTTTTCTTTGCCGAGGGTTAAGATTTTCTCTGTTTCAATTTCGGAGTTACCGCTTTTCTCTTCACTTTGGTGGAAAGGAAATATTAAAATTTGAAATATTCCTTGTTTTTTTTTTAGCTTCACGTCTAGTTCTCTCTACTCGTCCAGTGTGTCGGTATAGCAGTCACTTTTCAGGCTGACTTATCAATGACGGGAGAAGTTTGCCGCTAGAAACGTAACAATAAACTACACAGTTTATATCTATTTACTTCCGGAATTTAATTTCTCTCCAACTCGGAGTTGTTGGAATTGTTTGCAGTTTGCTAGGAATTTAACAGCGGTCGTTACTGTTTGTGAAGTACGGGAATACCAACTTTAAAGTTGGAAAATCTAGGCGTGGGATGGCATTCTTGTATTTTTAGGTTTTGTTTCAACTGTGAAAAGAGTTTTATGACTGTAGGGTGGTCCAGAAAATATAGATTTTAAATAGCTTGATCTACAAAAATAGATTGTTTCTCTTAAATTTAAACGCTAACTGTTATAAATGTGTTTCCCACGTGATTTCAACAGACTTTTCATACACTTATTTTAAAAATCTTGGTCTATTACACATAAGATCTATCTAAATGTATTTATCTGCATCAATGAGGTAAGATTGAGAGGAAATGTATCCAAATTTATATGCAGCAGTGATTCGAACCTTAACCTACATATCACCAGAAAACTCGGCCAGGAAAGCCTGACGTTTAATCCACGTGTACACCGATGCAATGTTTTTAAATATATTTTTTATTACCACGTTTACCATCTGTTTAGGCTATATTCAATGTAGATAATAATCAACTGTAATTGCATATGACAGCTCGGCTCGATAAATATTATCAAAGCACTTTTTGTCTGGACAAATACGCAGACAGAGGCATCTGTCTCGTAATTATTTTTTTATGGGAGAGCAAGGGTTCTAATCCCAGATGATTATACTGATGTGTATGTCGCTAAATAATTTACCATTCTTCCTCCAAGTAAATAATGGTACACTTTCTATAAATTATTCTACCTTACCCATATTTACAGTCATGGAGTATGCCAATTTTGTTTGTTTGCCAAGTAACAAAAATCATGCAAGTTAATTTATATGTTTAAAAAAAACACATCTCCTACTGAAACGTAGAACAACCAAATTGTACGTACACACTAATGGAAAATAACCTAATTCCCTTCTTAGCGTCCAATCATTCTTCATAATAATGTAGAATTGCAAGATAATTAGATTGAAAATGTAAATAAGATTTAAATGTAACTCTATAGCTCCCCTTTTTCTCTGGTTGGAATATTTCGGTGGTATTGTGTTCTCCTCGTTAAACCGCTCTTTATCCTCCTTTCTCTCCCTCAACGTGTAATTGAAATGAAATGGTTACAAAGCTTAACTGAAAAGAAAAGAGAAAACCAACAGGGTCCTGAATTCTCTCGCTGGTATCGCTGTTTAACGAGGTCCCCACAAATTTGGTAGTTCCAGGAAGTCCTCTCATGTTCCCTGAAATGCGGGTTTCCAACATCGCATATTTATATCCAATATTAACCAGACAGGCTGGCGGATGGATTATAGGCTTTTTAAGGATTCTGTAGGTACATCATAATAAAGCCCTATTTGAGTCACGAGTCTACCAACCACAATCTTAGAGGAACCTTGTTCGATTCCGAAGGGATGTGACAAAGATATTTTTTATTTATTTACAGGTTGGCCTACTATCCAATTAGTATTCCTCGTGTCAGAGAGACTGATGCTTGTATCGGTTACCTACAGGAGCTCGGGTGTGGCCCTTCGGACTGGTATGCCCCCATTTGACTACTTCCATTATAAGTAATACACAGGGCTGGGCTGAAAGCCCACGTCGCGAACTTGCTCGTGGCAGCGACCCAGAAATGGGCTGGACTCTGCGGGTCAGTGAAGTTTGATCACCGCACGAGTCATCGCGTTGGCAGACTGGTGGAGTCCGGGCCTTTGGTTCCGGGCTCCTGAGCATTCAAGCCTCGGTTCTTGGAATTCTGGGCCTCGCCATTCGTGCGGTGAACCGTTTTAGAGCACCGGTGCTAGCCTGGACAGTTAGTAGTGTATGCGCTAGAACATGGGCGCCTCCATTCGGGGAATTACTTTCCCACGCGCAATGGACGTAATCCCATTCCCATACACACGGGAAAGAGGGGAGATCGCAAGGTCACTTCTGTGAGTGAAATTAAGTCACTCCAGTTATTACCCTGGATAGTGTGGAGGGCAAAGTCCCCAGTGCTGATCCATCCAGTGAGTGACTGGAAGGGTAGGAAGAGTTAAATCTCGCTTCTCTGGGTATCCGGCCTGATTTGGATCGCCTCACCCTTTGGGGTGGGGGGTTGGAGCTTTTTAGGTACCGACCTAGAAACTACCCTGGGCCTTGATGTCCAGGGGGTGATGAACCAGCCAAGGAGCCGGCTGAAGTGTTCTAGCACTTAAAATTAGTTAATATATTGGTCTTTGTACATCCTTCTTTCACCTAAAACTATATTTACTTGTTTTTTTTTAATAAAATAAATAACCCAACGTAAATTTAGGACAGTTACACGATTAAAAATGATAATAATGGAACTGTAAGTCTTAGGGCACTGTTTACTATAATTATTACTCGAGATTTTATCCTCGCACCACGTCTTACTACCTTTTGCATATTAACATTAATGGGATAAGGACGAGACATTTTCAATTTAAAGGAAATGTTCCCCTATTCACGTGAAGGGAGATTGGAAATCCATTTAGGAAAAACCACGCGGGATTCGAAACTCCACCTACTCGTTACTGGAAAACCAGTGCAGACAAGAATTGACGCCTTATTTATTCTGCCTGCCCACCGATGTGTGTTCTAAAAAAAGTCAACTATATAGGCCTACTTTTATATCGTAGATATTTTTCCAACGAAGATCCTGGGTAATTTTTCTTTACTTTCAGATGTTAACTCGCTTTCAAAAGTTGGTCCTATTATCGTTAATTTTTTTTCCTCCATAATTTTTAATGGTACGAGATGTGTACTAAAGAGAGTAAAATAGTCGCTGAGCTTTATTAATTAAATTTTACAATGAAACATCTCTTTATGGAGTGGCATAAAACAGTGACGATAAAAGAGATTCTTCCTTCATCTTTGAAAAAAATTATATCCAGATTATTTCAAAGATTATTTGACACGTAAAACTAATTCATTAACTCAACAGCTATTTAATTTCGGAATTTTTTGTTATATCGGGAGTATCGAGCGTCTACTATACTTCTAGAATTTCAAAAATCTGATTCTGTGTAAAATATTTTATGTAGACGTAAATAAAACACTCTTTTAAATAAATAAATATATCAAATAGAATAACAGAGAATGAAATATAAGTGAATCTGCGAAAAAATAAAATGATTTGAAATAAAATGATTATTATTATTATTATTGAGTTTTAAATTTAAAAAACACAAGAATGTGTTTTTTCTTTCTTTTCAATTTAAATTCATATTTAAAACGAATAATTTTAGGTTAATTTTAGAGGCTAAGATTGTTATCTACTTATGTCAAACTTGCTTCAGTGCACACATGGTTTAAGGCCTCACTATTGTGTTTGACTAGACTGTTGATGATGGGGAGATCTAAGTTCGAATCCCGATCGGATTTACTGAGAGTATTTTTCCAAAATAGTTTTACACTTTACCTCCACCCAAATGCGTGTACACTTATTCTAAATTCAACCTTCCTCATCCCTAACTCATTAGTGTAATTAGAACATATGTGCATAATAATAACATGTAGTAAGACGTGGTGTTAAAAATACATATGACAACTGAAATCTGTTTTAATTCAATATGTAGCATTCATGGAGATTATTTTATAAGATAGCATGCATATTTACGTGGATCCATACTTAGCCAAAGAAAAAAGCGCAAGCAAACGTAATCATGGTACGAGATCCAAGCCAATCGCATTAGAGCACCCAGATCTGCTTTGGTTCAACTAGTTTAAGCTTAGTCAGCTCTTCACGAGAACTTGAGATAGTTAATCGAATTTCAAAACCAATATAAAATATTAATTCATCCCATAGAAAATAGAATATGTTGATAAACAGCTGTTTATAGTTTGTTTTGGAAGTAATAATGGATCTACTCACACGTTTTTGCGTACATGGGAATTTCTGTGCAACTCATTATACCCTAATTTCGGCGAATGTGTGAATCAAGTTCTACGTTTTTTTTTGCTTTGATTTTACAATCATGATGACTTTAGCTTGAGTTTGTGTCGACGTGTGAAATACAAACTAACTTTACATAGGACAATATGACTTAATAATAAACCCTTAAATAAAACACCAAGGATTATAAAACTATGGCTATATTCCGGCGTCTTTTTAGTACGCTTCGCATTGGTAGTCGCACACTCTAAAGAGTCAGGCTCGCGAAATAGCTAGTGACGGGTAGGTTTAGGTTTGAATGTCAACCAAGCGTTATAAGGAAGGTGAAAGGGATTTTCACATCCATTCTCGATGCTAATACGGGTGCACTTCCTTCTAGAACTACCCTACCCTTATTTACTCGTCAGATTAAGATGTTATGGACCTTGATTTTAAACACACTCATAACGAATTATAATATATAATATTAATCGTGAGCTATTAGTAGTATTAGACATCAATTACTTAAACCTCTTTTATAAATCCAGGTTAAGCTGCATTTATGATAAAGCCGATATTATTTTGAAGTTAAGGTAAAACTTTTTTACAAACTATATTCCATTCACGGTAGGAATTACTCTCTGAAAGGTCTTTTTTCCTACCAATATCCTACTATATAGTAGGTTTATGGTAGGGAAAAAGGCCTTTCAGAAGTCAATTCCTACCGTGAATGGAATATACGTTTAATTCTGAACTGATATTAAGTATTGTAGTTTAAAATGCATTACAAAATATAACATTCTCTTAAGATAATAGTTTGTGTGTTCATCAATAAAACTACACCGTTTATTTATATTTACTTCCTCTCCAACTCCAAGATTTTGGAATTGTTTGCAATTAGTTAGGAATTTAACTGTGGTCACTACTGTTTGTAACATACGGGAATACAATTTTTTATTGACCTATCTAGAATTTTAATGTCGTTACCCAGCTAAAGCCTTCGTATATGCTAGTAAATCCCCTTTCCAAAATATATAGTTCTTTCGGGAAAAAAATAATCGGTATTAATAATGCAATGCCAACTCAGAGACGAGTCTTAAGTACGATCTTTGAATGACGGATGGACTGTTTCTTAGACACTCTGTATATCCCACTAGCAGCAGTATCACGAGTCTAGAGATAGGATATGTGAGGCTGGTGGTGATATACTGTACATATTAGTGGGTGGTGACTAGGATAGAACATGTGTCTACATGAGCTGTCAGACACAAACTACCAACTGTGGTGGGTGAAAAAAAATTAGGACGTGCATAATATATTAGCTAGGCTGACAATATTGCACTCACACGTTAAATATTTTCGAAACTCATGCGCTGCTCTATTGGAAATATATTATGAATAGTCATATTATTTTGTTATAGACTTTTCTGAGTTTATAAGGTTTGATGATTTGAAGATATGGGGAAAGAAATGTCAACTAGAGGTTGACTTACTTATATCCTTTTCATTTATTTACGGTTCTTAACCGACTGATTATATCAGCAAATTATTTATAAAATAATTTCAATTTAAAGCGGACACAGCACCCAGCCGTTAATTCATCACAATGAGAGGGGGAACTTTTAATTCCCCAATGATACATTTTCGGCTATGCCAGGAATCGATCCCGGACCCTAAACTCATGCTACTGACTGAGCTAAGGTGTCGGACCACTTATATCACAAGTAAGGGGCGGAAAAGATTTATTTTATATGTTAGTATTTTTCCATCATGTATTACTACCCATTTGAACCATCCACATTTAATGGTACTTATGGAGTAGAAATGAGGAAGGTAGGATTAATAAAGTGTAGCCTCATTTGCGTGGAGGAAGAGGAATAAAACCCTCAGCCCACTGGGCCAGGATTATAGCCCCGACATTCCAGCTACCGTAAAACCAGACTAGACGAGCTTGACGTTTAGCCCACGTGTCCACCGATGCTGCTGTATTCGTCCTGTTAACTCTCCTATTTAAAATTCCCGGTGTTATGACTGTTTCCTTAGTTCTAGGTATCACTGCATTTGACTATTCAGTTTGTAAGTCGATAACCCCTATATTCGTGTCATACTATGTCACAAAACCACATACAATTAAAACTGTCCGATTTGATTGTTTTAAATGGCGACGTAGCTGTAATCTTAAAGTAATTTGGCCTAAAATACATCTCGAATTAAAAAAATCAACGTTTGTTAAATATCCCAAAAGTCAGTCGACCAAAATACATTTAACCTACAAATATACTTCACAGAAAGTTCTGTTGACTTTCCTACCAATATCCTACTATATAGTAGGTTTATGGTAGGGAAAAAGGCCTTTCAGAAGTCAATTCCTACCGTGAATGGAATATACGTTTAATTCTGAACTGATATTAAGTATTGTAGTTTAAAATGCATTACAAAATATAACATTCTCTTAAGATAATAGTTTGTGTGTTCATCAATAAAACTACACCGTTTATTTATATTTACTTCCTCTCCAACTCCAAGATTTTGGAATTGTTTGCAATTAGTTAGGAATTTAACTGTGGTCACTACTGTTTGTAACATACGGGAATACAATTTTTTATTGACCTATCTAGAATTTTAATGTCGTTACCCAGCTAAAGCCTTCGTATATGCTAGTAAATCCCCTTTCCAAAATATATAGTTCTTTCGGGAAAAAAATAATCGGTATTAATAATGCAATGCCAACTCAGAGACGAGTCTTAAGTACGATCTTTGAATGACGGATGGACTGTTTCTTAGACACTCTGTATATCCCACTAGCAGCAGTATCACGAGTCTAGAGATAGGATATGTGAGGCTGGTGGTGATATACTGTACATATTAGTGGGTGGTGACTAGGATAGAACATGTGTCTACATGAGCTGTCAGACACAAACTACCAACTGTGGTGGGTGAAAAAAAATTAGGACGTGCATAATATATTAGCTAGGCTGACAATATTGCACTCACACGTAAAATATTTTCGAAACTCATGCGCTGCTCTATTGGAAATATATTATGAATAGTCATATTATTTTGTTATAGACTTTTCTGAGTTTATAATGTTTGATAATTTGAAGATATGGGGAAAGAAATGTCAACTAGAGGTTGACTTACTTATATCCTTTTCATTTATTTACGGTTCTTAACCGACTGATTATATCAGCAAATTATTTATAAAATAATTTCAATTTAAAGCGGAGACAGCACCCAGCCGTTAATTCATCACAATGAGAGGGGGAACTTTTAATTCCCCAATGATACATTTTCGGCTGTGCCAGGAATCGATCCCGGACCCTAAACTCATGCTACTGACTGAGCTAAGGTGTCGGACCACTTGTATCACAAGTAAGGGGCGGAAAAGATTTATTTTATATGTTAGTATTTTTCCATCATGTATTACTACCCATTTGGACCATCCACATTTAATGGTACTTATGGAGTAAAAATGAGGAAGGTAGGATTTATAAAGTGTACCCTCATTTGTGTGGAGGAAGAGGAATAAAACCCTCAGCCCACTGGGCCAGGATTATAGCCCCGACATTCCAGCTACCGTAAAACCAGGCTAGACGAGCTTGACGTTTAGCCCACGTGTCCACCGATGCTGCTGTATTCGTCCTGTTAACTCTCCTATTTAAAATTCCTGGTGTTATGACTGATTCCTTAGTTCTATCTATCACTGCATTCGACTATTCAGTTTGTAAGTCGATACCCCCTATATTCGTGTCATACTATGTCACAAAACCACATACAATTAAAACTGTCCGATTTGATTGTTTTAAATGGAGACGTAGCTGTAATCTTATAGTAATTTGGCCTAAAATACATCTCGAATTAAAAAAAACAACGTTTGTTAAATATCCCAAAAGTCAGTCGACCAAAATACATTTAACCTACAAATATACTTCACAGAAAGTTCTGTTGACCCAAAGTAGCTTAGCCTAAAATAAATTTCTAATACAAATATCGACGTTTTTAAGCTCACCAAACGTCAGTTGGCCGAAAGCCATTTAGCCTACAAATTAACTTTACAGAATGTCAGTTGGATTTAATTAATTTGGCATTAGCTCATTTAGGCTAACTGACAAGTATACACGTTTAAATATGTACTTAATCCTTAATAACATAAAGATTACGATGATTATTCGTCAGCTTATATATTTCTGACTAAAGAGAACGTTTGGGTTAATGCCTAAGAATATCTCAAATATACATAAACTATTATCTGATTTTAAATATTGTAGAATGATTGGGGACCTTCTCCCTCTAGCTTTTGACCATTTCAGGAGCTCATTTATGCTAACCACACAAATAAATTCATAGCTAAGGCTTGCAAGTGACATTATTAATTACTACCTCAAATAAACTTTTTGACCATTTATATTTTTAACTTTATTAATATTCCTTCTCCCTAGTTTATCAATTAAGAATATCTTATCATTAACAATATAGCTATTTAAATTCCTAATTTAACTGGCGCTTTGTTCTATAAATGCTGTGCTATCTCTAAACGTAAGAAAGATTTGTGTTTATACATTTAGTCTCCATCGTACCTATAATTTCATCAGTCTTAGTTATGTTAATAACTTTTAAATATTTTGCCATAGGCAAGAGTATTCATAAATAATTTATCAACGAAATCTCCCGAGTTTTCGTTGTAAAAACAAACCAATGTACAAAGATGTACAGTAATTCATTTTAACAATGCTCAAATAAGGTATATTGTAGATTTCTTAATTGTTTCCAATATGTAAAACTGACTAAATATTGTAGGCCTCACCTTATTTTGCAATAATCATAAGTTCTTAACTAATAAGATTAAATTTCAAATTAAAATATTTATTTTGGCTTTATGTTTAATTAGTTTAGTACAACCACACCCACTTAATGTCTTGATTACTATCAAGTATGGAGCTATGTTGCAATTTTAACCAGCCCGATCTGTTATCAAAGTGGTATACATCATAGCTACTTTCAGGCCCTTAACTATTTAAATTGGTATTTGCCATGTTTGTAAAGCCACTGTTGTGAGATCAAGGTTTGTCATATAATTATTGATATATTACGATAAAAATAAATACGTTTATATCCGTCCTATTAAACTTTAATAATCAGATAAAGGCTTTAGTCTCATCTTGTCTGGTTTTCTGATAATCTAGGCGTTGTGGAGCAGATCCCGCCCGACTGCGGGCTATCGAGATTTTTCATAAATTATTTATCGCTCTCCCTTCAAGTAAAATAAGTGCATACATTTCCATTAATATTTAGCTTTTATATAATTACCGCGCTTTGTTGAAATGTGAATATCCCGGACGGTTAGTAAGGCATGGAGCATGGGAGAGTATAACTAGATTTAATAATATCTCTATCAGCTAAAGTGTTTTTCAAGCATAACGTCTTACTATCCGTTCTGGTTACACTCATATTATGTGCTAATTACGCCAGTGTGTTAGGGATTAGGAAGATTGCATTCAAAGCAATTGTGCCCAAATTTACGTGGAGTGAGATTGGAGAGCCATTAATGAAAAACTACCCTCAGCGAAATTAAAGCTCCGATTTACCCGTCAGCAACAGTCCAGTCTATTGCGAGAGTGACGATTTATACCGTTCGACCATCGAAGTGGGTGATTGATCCGACAATAGGCACTCTAACATGGTATAGAACCATAGTTCCTCCAATAAGTAGTAGCTCCAGCTACGCCCGATTGTAGGCTACCCTTGCTTGCAATAGAATCCGTTTAGAGCAGGTCTCGTGTAAGCATTGTTTACATGACCGCGGTGGCCGCACTTGAAGTCTGTCTATATTTAACGCCGCCTTTAGAGAAAACTGAAGGAATGCCGTGCTGCCTAGGAGCTCGTCTGCTTAGCTCAGAGGTATAGGGGGCCGATTGCAGCTCTAGCTGGTGGTATCCTTGGGCCAATACACAGTGATTGCAAAATACAGTTAGGGTGGTATGCAAGAACGATGTTAAACCAGGTAAAAGTACCAGTTAAGTACAAGTAAAGTCTAAGAAAAGTCAAAGACAAATATATCAAATCCTGGTTAGAACGTCTGGCTATCAGTCACGTGATTCAATCGTACACAGAAGTTCAACACCCCTGCGGGAAATACAATTATCTACATCCAAAGCCTTCTCTAGTGACAATTTTGTTCGTAAAATTAACAAAACTTAATGTAAACGAACAAGGATGTATTCAAAGTGGTGAAAAGGTAAAAAAAAATACAGTTTTCAACATGGAAGATAGAATCTAATTGTAAAAAATCAAGAATCATATGATTGTAAAAATTATAAAAACAAAAAACCAAAAGGTAAGAGGACTATGACAACAAAGACAAGAGGGGGGGAAGAAATAACCAGGGATTCTAACTTTCGAAGGTTTTCAAAAGGTGAGTGTGGTTTGAACAGTAAATAATTTCATAGTTTTTTCATTTAGATATGTTATACTATATTTATGTTTATTGAGTAGTTTGCTTATCGAAATCTAGATAATCTAGGCGCACCATTATTCTTTCGCAAAAACAAAGCCATATACAAATACTTGTCACCTCTATAATCTATGCGCACTCCACCATTTTGTGGAATATAATTGGAATATGGTCGAAGCTTATCCTAAGCGTGCTAAGGACCAGACTTAAGCTGTTTTGAGGCCATACTTAGGCCAAAGTTCAGTGTGATTAACTTAATTGCGCCATTTCTTGGATTTGAACCACTCGATCGCCCAAACAAACAAATCAAAGCGTCTTATATTTTACTTTTACTTCGGTCTTGCTATGTCTTGTTCTTGCATTCAGCTCCTAGTCTTGATACCAGTCTGTTTAGCTGAAAGGATTGTGGGAGGGGGGGGGATTGCATTCCTAGTGGTATCTTGGGCCCAAAACACATTGCTTTCAAGATACAGTTAGCCGTGATACCTAGGTACCTCCTGATTAATGTTGGATGTTTAATATCAACTGTGCCATTTTTCACCAAGTTAGACTGGTAAACTCATTCTGAAAGTATTAATAATGTATTTTTGTACCCTTCCTCAAAGCATAGGCCCATTAGAGTCTTATAAAGTCCTCAATTATGTTAGAAAACACATTCAATTATTTCAAGAGGTAGGAACGCCTTCTACCCCTAATGCATTTAATTTCTGGGTATGACCCTGAATACACCAAGCCAACACAAACACACGCATTAATATATTTTATTATAAAAACAAATTCCAAGTTTATATTTTTTTATCTTTATTGATTGCACTACAAATATATATAGTAAGTGCAGTAGCTCGGGCCTTTTCTCACTTCTGAACAGGTACTATTTTTCTTTTCACCGCGTCTTAATACTCACTCGGGTTACACACACATTTACTAATTTCGCTGATGTTTTAGGGACGAGGAAGGTTGAATTTATAGAAAATGTACTCCTATGGGCGTGTAGAAAATGTACAACCATTTAATAAAAAAAAACATGGCACACCCAACTGAGATTCAAACCCTGATATTCTCGTCACTGACAATCCAGTCCAACACATGAGTAACGCATTAGACCATACAACTATCGATGTGGGTAACAGTTACTAACAAAACACATAGTTTATATTCTACTCTCCTCGCAAATACGTGACGTCACTTTGACATTTGAACTCATCTTATATCACGTGTTTAAATTACGTCACATACTTGTAAAGCGAATTAATATAGAGATTTTATTGTAACATTTTTCATTTTGTGAAAAATAATAAGATAACCGCGAAAGAGCTATACAGGGTGTATCGATTTATGTGGGAAGTAATTTGGATGTGGGTAGTAGATCTCAAAACAAAACAAAAAGTATTTATGAACATAATATGTCATCTGTTCGATGGTTCCAGAGATAGGGCATTCCAAGTTTCTGCGGGAATTACCAATGGCCCTACTTTGTACACCACTGTCAATATAGCGGCATTCCTGTCTATATAATGACAGAAATATGTCACATGTAAGAGGTGCTACAAAGGTGTCTCAAGTAGGGCTATTAACAATTCTAGCAGAAGCTTGGAAGGCTTTATCTTGGGAACCATCGAACATATAACATATGTTCATGAGGACTTTTTTTTTTGTAGTTTTGAGGGCTACTATCCACACCACAGCTATTTCCCCACATTAATCAATACACCTTGTTTACCCTTTGGAGGTTTTAGACAATTTAAACCAAGATCGAAGTTAATATCACTCAACCACAACTCGTATCGATGAGCTCGCAGGAAAATTCATCAGTCTCATCTAGCCTTGATTTCTGGAGATGGAAGGTAGATTTCCTATCTAAACTGGTTGTTTTGAGGGTGGTTTCCCTAAAAGTTTTCAATCTATCTCCACACAAATTTGGGTAGATTTTTCTAATTGATATTTTACTATTTTACCAAGGTACCCCTTTAGTGTCAATACAAATATATATATCGGTATTCAGCGAGTCCGGGTGGGTAGTAAATAGGGGTGCACAAACATATTAATAACTTTTAAACCCCACCGGGGATCACATGGTGTAAGGCATCAGAATCACAAGAGAATGAATTGAAGGATTTAGCCCAGTAGGCTGGAGTTTTTCTTTCAGAAAGTGTGATTTACAAGTAAGCTTTCCATTTCTTTCCAAACGGTGATGCGGGTGCATTTCCTTTACGCCACCTTCTTCCTACATATTCCTTAGATTATGTCGTTAATAGCTCGTATGTTGAAAGTACTACTGAGCAAAACGTATTCGTTTCACGGCATCAGTCTAAGGAGAACCAAGTAGCCTACATTCCAGTTTTCATAAGAGGAACTATATATGGCATTACACAAGTTACTAGGTATACTTTCACGTATTAAGTCGTCAGACTATGTGAGTATAAGCTGTCACATTTGGTAGATAGTATCAAACCTACAAAATAGTCAAGTACTATCAATGTTGACTGAAAACAGAAATGTTTATATTTTCTAAAAAACTCTTTCCAAGAAGAAAATTGAGCTGTATTTCCCGCTCTCACTTTCTCTGGGCTATGACGTCATCTGTGAGGTAGTCCCTTTGGTGTGGTCGCCCCAACTGTGTGGTGAGAACCACGCTGCTATTAGCGGAAAGCGCTACGAGCTCTGTGTTGTATAATTTAATTACGGTTGCTAGGCAACCTTTCAGTAGAAGCAACAATGTACCTGCTTTAGGACACTTAAAGGGTGTTAAAGATGAATGATTGTTAAGACTGCATTGTTACTCTTGGGCACCCGTGCAAAGGCATAAGTATCACATTGTCTGGTTGGCCAGTAACGAAGCGACTGGGGTTCAAATACCGTTCTGAGTGTACTGGGATAGCTTATTTATAAATGGTTTTCTTTTGTATCTCCACATATATACGTATACAATTCCTCTAAATGAAAGAAAATTATGATTCCCCATGGTGAATGAATGTTAGCTGTTACCACTAAGGGTAAATTAAGGTGAACTATCACCACCATGGGTAAATGAAGGTCAACTATTACCATCCAGGGTAAATGAAGGTGAATTATTACCATCCAGGATAAATGAAGGTCAACTATTAGCAGCAAGGGTAAATGAAGGTGAACTATTACCATCAATGATAAATGAAGGTGAACTATTTTTTGTAATTTCCTTGGCATTTATTTAGGATCAATGGTTTATATTATGAACGAGGTGACTCACCGCCTGTTATCAAAACATTCACCCAGGAATATAAGTAGACCCCACCTTCCAAACGAAATCTGACTAGGCTTATTCACAGTGGTGACATTTGCAAAGCGACGTTTGCCGAATCACGGTTGATTGGAAATCTTTGGGAACGGCTGGGAATGTGTCAATACTCCTAGTCATTGACATTTGGAGGCCAAGTACCTCCCTATAAGCCATAGATATGACACACCATGTATTGGATTGGAAATTACCTATATTAGGACTGAGAGAGCTTTTGTCGATTACCCCAAGCTATCTATTGGTTGTTTCATCTTGACATTCAATGATTGCTCGTATTATTTGAAGTGGGCTGGGTAAATCTACTTGGATATACAGGGTGTATCGATTTAAGTGGAAAGTTACTGGGGTGTGGATAGTAGATCTCAACAAAACACAATAGGTCCTTATGAACATAATATGTTCTATGTTCGATGGTTCCCGAGATAAGGTCTTACTAGGTTCTGCTGGATTTGTCAATAGCACTTCTTAATACCCTTGTTGCACTCCTTGTAGGTGATGTTTCGCTGCCGATACACAGCCAGGCCTGCAACGACACTAACAGGGGTTCATCAAGTAGGACTATCGACAATTCCAGCGGAACCTTGCAACGCCTTATCTCGGAAGTTATCTAACATAGAACATATGTTCATAAATACTTTTTGTGTTGTTTTGAGGTCTATTACCCACACTCCAGTTACTTCTCACATTAATCGATATACCCTGTTTATTTTTTTTTTTACCGGAATTTAACATGCGTGGAAATCATCCCTAAGAACTGTCTGATTTTGTGGACATTTTCCAGAGGCTAACACTCACAACTGAGGTCACACAGTCTTAGAAGTCATTCTCTCAATATACGCGGTCACAGATGATGGGGATGTTGATGTTTGAATGCCACCTGTGTGTTGTTCCACATTTGGGTACTACTTTTATTCTCCCAACACGTTAACATGCTATTGCAGATGCACTTACTTTAATGCATTACTAATAGACGTCGACCCCATCGTGATTATAATCAACAAACTCTCAAAGAGGGTTTTAATCTAATTCTGATGACATAGGAATCTAACGATTCTGTATAGAATTAAAGACCCGAGCCCTCAAAGGAAAAAATGAATTATGCATGTGATGCCATGTTATTTGTCAATTGATCTAACGCTGCCTGACTACAGGTCTTATGTATACTTTAAGATAACCCTGAGTCCAGCACTTAGTGATTGAAAATGAATATTTTTAGCACCGGATCTTACTACCCGTTAAGGTTATACGATGATGTACTAATTACGCTAATAGTGTTAGAGACTAGGAGGTTATATCTAGAGGAACTGTACCAGCAATAATGTGAAGGGAGAGTGAAACACCATTTTGGGGGGACAAAAACACCCTCAGTACACCTAACAGGTATTTGAACCTTGATCTCCCCGTCATCGGCAGTCTAGTCTAATGCGAGTGTAGTGCGTTAGACCATGTGTCCACCGAAGTGGGTGACTGACTATGTTAAATCTACCCTGAGCTCAACGCTAACTGACCTCAAGTAATAGATCTATTTTTACATCCATCTAAGTTCAACGCTGACTGACTTAAAGTGTAATAATAATATACTTCAAGATATAGCCTGATTTTGGTTGGAAGAACATTAGAGAAAATTCAAACATATTTCTTTGCTTCCAACATTGATAACATTTTACTACATTATTTGGCTATTCTATAGGTATTGATAACATCTATCAAAATTGCCAGCCGCAAACAACAATACTTGATGTGTGGATATATTAAAATTGATTTAGTAACTTTAGTGACTAACTTCTATTACTCTTCCTACCAAAATTATACTATAACTCTAAGCTCAACCATGACTGACTTAAAGGGAAGTATATAATTTAAGATAAATCTAAGTTCAACGTTGACCGACTTAAAGTGTTAGATCAGCTTTGGTCCAAACTTGCGCTTAACACTGATTTTATAAAAGTATTTAGACCTCCATAGCACCAGTTTTATGTACAAAAATTTTCCAGTGAAGTTTTTCTTTTTTACTTCAGTGTACAGTCACTATGAAGTCGTTGAGTCTCAAAATAAAACAAGTACTTTAATTAGTGGTATCAAATATAACGACCAAAAGCTAGATGGAAATCCATTCATCAGGAAATTTCATGTTCGCAGGACATAATTAAAGGTTTGTAATTTTAGTTAAAAAAAAATCCTTTACAATCATGTGATATTGCGTTTTCTATACACGAATCTAAAGTTCATGGAGCATTTTATTTGTAGATACGCTTTAATAAATGGATATTGTTCATTTTGAATACCCAGTGCTATCAATGAAAATAAAATTTATATTTACTGTGCATGGTACATTTTCGGATATTTGACAGTATTTTGAGGTAACATGGTAGTTTTACGTTTGTATTATTATATTTTGGTTACATTTTATTTCCATAAAATTAAATATTTATTTTTGCTTCCTTGTTCACAGGTTTGTTTATTCACATATCTGAAGCAAACATTTTAAATAAACACAATTATATAATCACTAAAACTACAGCTTTTATTTAACTGTTTTTTCAGAACATATTTGATTTGCACGTGACTCCTTCCGGAAGGCTGACAATCGGACGCCATTATTTCAAAGTATATTTTATAATTCTAGTGAATGCTGTTGCACATTTTTAAGAATAATTACCTCCACTTAGATTTATTAGGTTATTTCACTTAAATTGCTAATAGTTGACCGCATCTGTGGTCACATGCTCTAACCGTCTAAAGCGTTACTAACACATTAGACTGTATCATTGGTGACGGAGAGATAAGGGCCCGAATATTTCTTGGGTGTACTAAGTGTGTTTTTTATAAATGGTTTTTCACTTATACTCCTTACAAGTGCTGGTACATTTCCTCTAAATTATACATTTCTCAACCCTATTCCATCGGTGAGGATATGTGAAGCCCAAACGAGAGGTAAGGAAAAAGTTAAAGTGTCATTATTCACCCTCCTATTCCTGTTTATGTGTAGGGAAATCTCTCACACTAGCTGTATAGTTATGTATATGATGGGTTTTAAAATAAACTATACATACTAATTATAATACTTTTGCTATTTTTAATAAAAAATAATACAAACAATAATTACAAAAAAAACTTGTAAGTATAACTAATGCTGAATTTTCTTGTTCTAAGTTTTGCGCCTTGTGTGTAACTACACCACTTTATATTACATAGGTGACAAAGTGACCATTTGTCATTAAATCACTTTATTCTGAAGAGTAATGATTTATTCTCTACATTTCTACAACATAACATAGCTTTATGTTATTACTGGTGAAACTACAAACCCTATTTAAATCGATAGTACGTCTGCCTACTAAGCTAAAGTTCCCGAGTTCAATTACCGGCATTTCTGAACATTTATATTAGGTGAAATTAGGACTGACTGTTTCACAGTGATGATTAAACAACAAAGGGACTGGTTTTTCCCCCCCGTATATACTAGAGTTAGTCTATATGTCTTGTTCAGAACCATACAATTTACGGAAATTCAAGCTGTAAAAAAATATTGTAGCAATAAATTGTTAAGTGAACTATACACTTATTTTATGTCCCAATGGCTCATTATTTAGTAACAATAAAGATTAAATGGCCCCTATCACGTTCAATGTAACTACTGAAAGAAACAACATACACAGAAACGGTGGTATGATTTAGGTAAACAAGACTAAAATATACAGCTACATAATATTTTGAAACGCCCCATATCGACTGGGCTTGTTCAGATAACAATGAACACAGGAGTTTTTACGAGGCATTGTGTTACAAGAGAAGTCGTAACAGCCAGTAAGCTACCAGGTTTCTAGAATATAGCATAGTTTCTTCAATAGCGAGCACATGAGGTTTAATATCACCATTTATTGGATTAAATTTTATTTGTCAATAATTCATTGGTTCTGGAGGTCGCCAGTAAAAAACTAGGTCAGCTACATGTCGATGATGGCCAGACCCGCTCCGCAAGAGGTCCACCCTCGCTTCATGCGTGAGACGACGAAGAACCTGAGGGCGCTCACCTCAATGCATTGGAAAATCCTAAATAGGGACATGAAGTCCCTATTTCCTAAGGACATCGAAGACAATCTCCTACCAGAAATGACAAGGGATCTAGACAAGATATTCAGGAAGATCGTCCTCCGGGTACCTTGCAGTCTACAGGATTGCAGACGTCTGGTGGAGATCAGGGACTTCCTCAAGAAACTGTTCCCGGCACTTGAGAAAGAGTTGGTCAGATGTTTCCAGAAGAAGCAGACAATGGACGTCTGGCTGTGAATAGGAACTTAGCCAATCATTCTTTCTACGGGGTCATTGGTAGGTTGAGGACTTAGCACTTTTTAATCCTAGTAGAAATTGTGTTTCATATGAATACAACGTGTGCATTCTGCTAATCTCTAAATGTAAGCTATGACATATATTTATATATTTTGAAGGTATATGACGTGTACGGCTTGCGAATCTCTAAGTGTGGAATATGACACGTATTTTTCTAGTATACACGTGTAGTATCTGCTATTCCCTACGTTTGGAATATGACGCGTGTGTTTCTAGTATACACGTGTAATATCTGCTATTCCCTAAGTGTGGTATATGACGCGTGTTTTCCGAGTATATGGCGTATAGTATTAAGTAACATCTCAAGTGTAGAATATGACGTGTATTTTGCGGGTATATGGCGTGTATTAGTTACTATCCTGAAAGTGTAGCGTATGAGTTTTTTTATTGCGAGTAAACGGAATATACTTGCTAATTACCTCTAAGTGCTGTGTTTACTCTAGTAAACAGACCAAAAACATCAGTACTAAAAAAATTATTACGTGTTTTTGTAGGATTATGGCGTGTACTCTCTGATAGTTTATAAATTAATGTAGTGTGTACTTTTGCCAGCCCCAAAACCCTTTAGAAACCTAACACCAACGTACCTCTTCCAGCTCTTCATAAAGAGAAAAGAAAATTTATATCTATTAATATGTAAAATATAAATGGTCGTTCCTAATTTAAATAAAGCTTCAGTCGTAAGCTAAATAAAGCTGTGCTAAAGGTAAATAAAGGCTTAAAAGAGACTGACACCACATCAAAATCTGTTTGTTTGTCAAACTTACAGCTATAATTTAAGATATTATGATTAATAAAACTTAATTGCACGTCACGTATCACTGGGGGTACGCGTACCAGGGATTCCAACCCCACCCCCCAGGGCAACGCGTTTTTATTAATCACATATAAAAGTCTAAAAAGAAAAGCTAAAGATATGAATTAGTGCTGGTGACGATATTAAGGTCAGTGGGCTATTAAGTTCTCACGAGATTAAACTAAAATATTGATGATTTGTGAGAAGAAGTATGTGAAATTTAAATAATACATTTCTTACTAGGCTTATTTTATCATCAAGTGGTCCACCGGATAATTTCCATCCCGATTATGCGTGAATCAACAAACCATTTTTATTGCGGAACTATCTGGCAGATATGTGTTATCTATGGCTTATGTAAAAATGTTAACACACTGAAATATTTATACAGCTTAAAGAAATATTTAATACCTTGGAGATTAAATGACAGGTTGGAAAATAAGTAATAAGAATGTCAAAACGTAAACTAATGGCTAAAATATAAATAACGTCATGACCCAAGCTACAATGTTGGTTAAAATACTGTCCCACATAAATACTGGACCCACCAGTGAAATACCCGTGGAGCTACCCAGGTTATAACAGTGTTCAATCGACATTTACATATTTATTTAACGACTTTATTGCTGTGATAACATGTTTATCGAATAAAAGACTGAGAATTTGTATGCTTAAGCCAAATGTCAAGGATATAACTCCTTATCTATGACAATTGTTTCAAAATATAACATACTGATTAATTTTATAGGAGTTTAATTAAGATGGCACACTGTTTAGCTCTGAGTGCCCAGACTTATATAAGAGTTTATTCTAACAAAAATAGTTTTTTTTTTTCAAATTTAATGTAAACCTAAAAATTTGACTAACAACTTACCGTGTACTATATGATATTCAGAAACAGGTCGACTTTGCCTATTAGATTGGCTGGTTCTAGTATCTCCAGTCGATTATATCGATCATACCGGGTCATTCCTGACGTTTGTATCTGGCGTTTTGATTGACCATAACTGATCACTCTTGACGTTTAGGGTGGCCTTACCTGCTAGCTCCTGACGTTTAGATCGGCCACACCTGGTCATTCTTAATGTTAGATCGACCATACCTGCTAGCTCTTGACCTTTAGATCAACCAGCCCTGGCCACTTCTGAAGATTAGATAGGACGACCCTGTACGCTCCTAACGAAAGCTAAGCATGGTACTTGGCAAGTTGTGGCTCGATGAATAATTCAAAAGGTCCGGGGTCCTACTCCAAGCGATTCATCAACTATTAATACAGACTACTCTCATCTCATACAACTTCCTCCCCCAACCGCAACTTTTGAAGTCTAGTCTGTGAAGCTGAGTGAAAATCATTACACTTCTAGGAAAACTTAGCCACTGCGGTTAATTCCTTTTATAAACTTTTCCCAAGGACAAAAAATACATTTCCGTCCAAAATTCTAGAGTATAGACTTGGCTAACCAAAATAACTTTGCCTCTTATGGATTAAACTTTAAATCTTCCAGTGATACCTCGTAATTAGTTAGTATCACCTACAGCTATAAATGAGCAATGGGTCGTTTAAAAAAATTACTATTTACGATTATATTATTTTGGTTCCAGGTTCAAAATTCCACCCATTTCCAAAAATCAATCTAAAGATACTCCGCCTTAGTTGTTTTCATATACATGTTTTTGGTTGGTGATAAAATTAATCTTCATGTGGGCTGGTAGACATAGAAGGGGAAAATAATTTGTATATTATAAATATAAATTAATTTAATTACAGCTATTTATTCATTTAATTTCCCACATATTTTAATTAAGTAATTTTTAGTTTTAAATAACTAAATCCATTTCTGATTTTTTTTTATTTACGCGCTTCATGTCTTATCACCCGTTCGGGCAATCCAGATATTTACACTAATTGGTTGGGAGGTGCAATCTAGAGGTAGTGCACTTGCATTTGCATTGAGTTAGAGTGAGAAACCATTTAAGACACTTCCGTCATCGGGAAATCAGACTACACGAGATTGGTGCCTTTTCCCGTTCACCCAAAGCGCGTGTGGGTTTCCTTTATTAGTTGAATAAGTGGTGGCGAGTACTCTGGAACCCATTTTCCTATAAATACCACCGATATATAGCTTGGAGGTTTGAGAAAGTTTGTGCCTTGTTTGGTGAGCCTGTTTATAATATATAGCGGTAAATCAAAATCTAGTCGCGAACCACTCCCTTACGCATATTATCAAGTTTCTAGAAGGGAAAAATGAGAAAAAATTACATCATGACCCATAAATTTAGCTTACATTATTATTCCAACCGTACATTAAAGTGTCGGGCAAGTGAAGAATAACGAACTTTCACGTAAAAAAAGTAAAAGAAAATCAAACCTACAATATTTTTTATAAAGATTAGACTTAGTGAATTTGCATTCTCCTGGAGCCTGATAATCTTTGTCTCGCTTATCCAAGCATGATTTTGTGACGTTTGTGTGAACCTTTACATGGATCCCTAACAAAAAGCGTCTCACTTATCCGGGCAGGATTTTCGGACGTTTGTGTGGCCTTCCCATGGGTCACTGGAAAACAATGGCTCACTTGTCCTAGAAGTGATTTCGGACGTTTCTGTGACCCACTTAGGTTGAACACATAATCCCCACCATCTAGATGAGATTATTTCCCGAACCTGGTACCTTGTCGAAGATGGACTGTGCAAGCTTACGGAAGTGATCCTTTGTATGTACGTACAGTACAGTTTATCTCCAAGTAACGGTGCATAGTTACATTGGAAACATACCAAATAGCATCCACAATGAGACTTCTTCACCTTTTCTGAAATACCTCATCTTGTTCATGTGTGAGTCCACCAGGTACACCCCACCTGGGTCACGTATAATCGAGAACTGATCTGAGAGATTGTTCATTTCTCGCAGACAGACTGAGTCAAAATCGTTTTGGCAGGACTATTTGTAATATATATACACGCGCGCGCATTGTAAGGCCCCTAATAAATTCACTGTTCAAACTGAGATGTTTAGTTTACAAATAGTCCTGCCAAAACGATTTTGACTCTGTCTGTCTGCGAGAAATGAACAATCTCTCAGATCAGTTCTCGATTATACGTGACCCAGGTGGGGTCTACCTGGTGGACTCACACATGAACAAGATGAGGTATTTCAGAAAAGGTGAAGAAGACTCATTGTGGACGCTATTTGGTAAGTTTCCAATGTAACTATGCACCGTTACTTGGAGATACACTGCACTGTACGTACATACAAAGGATCACTTCCGTAAACTTGCACAGTCCATCTTCGACAAAGTACCAGGTTCTGGAAATTATATATATATGTGTGTGTGTGTGTGGAGAGAGAGAGAGAGAGAGAAAGAGAGAGAGAAAGAGAGAGAGAGAAGGATATTTACGACTTTGCCTGAATCTGAACTGTTCCTTAAAATAGTCTGTTGGAGAAAATTTGATGAGCTGACTCGTCAGTGAAATGGTCCAAATGATCGTTATTTAATCCCGCCTCCATCTTCTACTCTTTCCTACGGTTCATTTCCTTTATACTTTACTCTCGGAGAATTTCTTCAGATTATAGGAAAGCTCACAAGTCGATAACGGGATAGAGTTAAGATTATTAAGAGGCTGGGACTAAATTGAAAGGATCGCGTTCGATAGACACGCCAGTTTGAATAGATTCGTCTCCACAGTGCCCTCCCTCTATCACCGTTTATTGACCGAGAATCGTAGGGAAGGATCTAACAAATCATGGAAGATGTGAGAATTGTATCGATAGAATTTCAATGTAGGTACCAGAGAAAAGCTTTCATATGAACGAGTAATGCCAAGATGAAAAATCACCTACGTTAACTTTCCTGATTGTCCCAATAATAGGCTTTGTAGTTAAGTTCAGACCCGCCTCGGTGGCGTAGTTGGCTAACGCGCTTGTCGTGTTGAGCTCGACTACTGAGGACGGGAAGATCGAGGTTCGAATATCGATTGGGTGAACTGGGGGTGGTTTTTCCTAAATGGTTTTCCACTCTCCCTTCACGCAAATGCGGGTTCACTTCCTCTTATTCAACCTTCCCAATTCCTAATTCATTAGAGTAATTAGTACTTAAAGCGTATAACCCGAACGGGTAGTAAGACGCGGTGCTAAATATTATATATATAAGTTAAGTTCAGATGATTTGTGAATTTTGTGCATGTCTAGAGCTAAATACCCTTTATTTTTAAAGACTACAACAACTTTTTAATACATCGGAAACCCTGTTTTAATAGTTTCCATACATTAACTGAGAAAGGTAAATTTTTAAAATATATATTGATACTTTGCTGTATGAAAATCTGTAAACAATGATATGATAGCTATCAAAGTAAATTCTTTTATTAAAATAACATATATTATATTGGTTTCATAGAACTCAAGAAATTATTATTGAAATAAATTGTCATTTTTTGAAATTACAGCTTCCACTTTCAATATTTTTAAAATATTAAACTTTTGGCTACACCTTCGGTGTATAATATTTCACTAGAAATAATTATTCAATTTTATTGTGTCGAAAAAAATTCTTTTTGGTTTAAATATATAGGTTGAATATTTTATTTATGAAAAGTCTTCATTCAACATTTGATTGTCAAGGCAATTTATTTTTTATTATGAATCAATATTTTTGAAATTATTGTAATATTTGTATTCAGATGTATAGAATGTATTTAAAGTGTTAATACTATTATGTGTAATTTGCATATTGACACAAATGAGATAGGCAGTAAGAAGGTATATGACTGATTATATCAGCACACGACTTATAAGCTAACTTAAAATATAGAATATACACAACATCCTGTCATTAATTCAATACAATGAAACGGAAAACCCATCTCTCACCAATAAATTCCAGGCCAAGCCGGGAAACAAACCCCGGACCATTTACTCAATATACAGACAATATACCAAGTGAACTAAGGCGTCGGAGATCCACCATTTTAACATAGCTTTAAGGAAACAGGATTAAAAGTGGGATATTTTGTTTTATGATACGTACTGGGATTCTCGTGCAACCCAAATAAAAAGTATATTAATTTTCAAACAAGGTTTGTTTTATAATTTAGACATTTAAAAAAATATAACAAAAAGCAATATGTTTTATTTGATCCAAAAACAAAGTTGATTTATCCGTGGCGTGATTTGAGCAAGTATTAAATGCTGCCAGTTTCTTAGTCCATTCAGTGATGTGAACCTTTATTATCTCACATCCATGACAAGATAACTCCATGATGAATTAAGTCCTAGCCTCTTAAATCCATGACGAGATAGCTCCATGATGAGTTGAGTCCTAGCCTCTTACATCCATGACGAGATAACTCCATGATTATTGTAATATTTGTATTCAGATGTGTAGAATGTATTTAAAGTGTTAATACTATTATGTGTAATTTGCATATTGACACATATGAGATAGGCAGTAAGAAGGTATATTTTTAGGAAATGTGCCTGAATTTGCGTGGAAGAAAAGGGGAAAAGCGTTTAGGAAAAATACCTCAACAACAGTCGACCATGATTTGTAGCCAGATCTACTCGTCATTGACAGACAAGACTAAACACGACTGATGCCTGGTATGAATGTCCACCATCTCGGATAAGCTTTGCTTATAACAAGGGCCTATATGAAGTATAATGGTTACGTTATATTATATGGCCCCTATTATTTTGTGGAGATATTTAAATTAAGTATCGTATGTATTATAAAACAATGAGTAAGCCTTATTGGCCGAGAGCGTTGAGGCATGGACATTATAATAGCAGTAGTCAAGATCACTAAGGTACAACACCAATGCAATCCACCAGTGGTCGAAAACACTAAGACACTACAATACCAGACAAGATAACACTGGCTTAAAGCACTAAGGAACTACGAGTATAACAGCAAACAGAAATGATGAAAAGTGGTTGAATAATACCATATTAATAAGATATCAGACAAATACATTTTACGTATAGTTTTATTAGAGTACTTAAATTGAATAGACAAAAAGTCACACATAAAAAAACGGAGGTTAATTAATTAAATAGTTCTAGGGCATATTTGATTGATATGAAACTCTCCTACTCAAGTTCTAGGAGTTGTAAAATAAAAATAAAATATAAAAATGTATTGATTTACTGCTTACTAAAGATTTATTTAGAATGTTTTCTAAAATGTTCTAGGAATTGTATTATATTGGTGACACCAACACATATTTATCTCAAGTATGGTATCACTAAGCTAGCACACATATATACACACACACACATGCACGCGCATACAACTGCCCGACGGTCGTGAGGACCATAGAATATTCCTCTGTAATGAGCCTAGCATGGTCATCCGCTCCCACGTCCTTACTGACCAAACCTGCCCTGTATTGTTGATATTTGATGTGTAGGGTCGTGAACCAAGCACCTCTCATGCAATGACGTGACAGGCTTGTTAGAGCTGAGGGATAGAGAGTGTCGCGACGCCTGAGGCAGAGCGTCACGCTCTGCATATCTAACCGGCGGTGGGAACACGATGATCTATCTAATTTATCCTTCGCCTCAGATGTGCGAGGCAAGGACTCAACTCATCATGGAGTTATGACTCAACTCATCATGGAGGTATCTCGTCATGGATGTAAGAGGCTAGGACTTAACTCATAATGGAGTTATCTCGTCATGGATGTAAGAGGCTACGACTCAACTCATCATGGAGCCATTTCATCATGGATGTAAGAGGCTAGGACTCAACTCATCATTCAGCCATTTCATCATGGATGTAAGAGGCTAGGACTCAACTCATCATGGAGCTATCTCGTCATGGATTTAAGAGGCTAGGACTTAATTCATCATGGAGTTATCTTGTCATGGATGTGAGATAATAAAGGTTCACATCACTGAATGGACTAAGAAACTGGCAGCATTTAATACTTGCTCAAATCACGCCACGGATAAATCAACTTTGTTTTTGGATCAAATAAAACATATTGCTTTTTGTTATATTTTTTTAAATGTCTAAATTATAAAACAAACCTTGTTTGAAAATTAATATACTTTTTATTTGGGTTGCACGAGAATCCCAGTACGTATCATAAAACAAAATATCCCACTTTTAATCCTGTTACCTTAAAGCTATGTTAAAATGGTGGATCTCCGACGCCTTAGTTCACTTGGTATATTGTCTGTATATTGAGTAAATGGTCCGGGGTTTGTTTCCCGGCTTGGCCTGGAATTTATTGGTGAGAGATGGGTTTTCCGTTTCATTGTATTGAATTAATGACAGGATGTTGTGTATATTTTATATTTTAAGTTAGCTTATAAGTCGTGTGCTGATATAATCAGTCAGTTCAGAAAGTGCACGTTTAATTATTTAAAAACTTAATTGAAAATTAAAATCGTGATTGAAAGATCAGTCTAGAAAATACAAATATATATTTTTGTGCTCAACATTGATAACATTTTTCTATATTATTTATATTGTTATTCACATTTATGTGCATGTGGTATAGATTCCAATCTTACCTAGTACTTTTTGTCTGCAAAGGGTAGGTCAGGGGTTCAACAGTATTTTTTTCCTAACTCTTTCCAACGCGTTCTCCACACAAATTAGTGTAAAATGTCTCCTAAATATTTCCTAGCTCTTCCTAACCCCATCAACGTATTTAAATGTGTATAGCGGGGACGGGAAGTAAGATGTGGCACAAAATACATTTGAAGAGTACAGGGGGAAAGGGGGGAAAGACACATTACACACACTATCCATGACGACAACTTTTATATCTCAAACGCCACAAGAGCCCCAGAAAATACTTTGTTTTGATTAATTTAAATAAGACAGAGCCCTCTTTTAGCCATAACATAAAATGAATTAGAAAAGTCTCATGATTGTCTAACAAATGGAAGCATTAGCTCGATTTTAGTTAAAATAGGACGTTCCCCCTTCAACCTAATGCCATCCATTTTATTACAACTCTTGTTTTATGGGTGTTACTATTATCTATCAAAAGTTACAGTTTCAGTTCATATAACTTGACGTATGATCATATGAAATAGTTTTTAATAGCTTTTGTAGGTGTCAGATAATGTTATTCCTACCACGTTCTTAATTTAAAGTTGTGTTGGGTTATATAACCTGTGTCACTGTTGTAGCGCCTGAACGAATATTGACGTGAATCCATTCTCTCATCCCAAGGAGCGAGTGAAACTAATAACTTCATCTCTCATTCGTTGATACGTGTATAATGCATGCTGATAAGGACACACAAGTTGAGCGGCATAAGAAGGGAGGGGGAGAGAAGGAAAAGGAAATCCATGTTCCTACTTGATTGGATTATATTTATTCACACTGGAAGTCAATCTCGTCACCGCTTTCACACGGTTCGACAATTTTCTCTCTTTATTCCTTCTCCTCTTGTGAGAGTCTTGGGTGAAGGAGGACATTGATAAAGGAGGTAGCAATAACATGGTTTTATGTAGTGGTTAGCACTCCTGACTCTTTCATTAAGGGTCAGTGTTTGAATCCCCCACCAAATACACTGTTGAATAGACTAAAAACGAACCAGGCTTAGATTCCCTCTTTCCACTCTTAGTCTATTCGAATAGTTAACACAAATATTGGTAGGGATGATGAAGGTGAATTTTAAGAGGAAATGTGTATTCATTTGCGTATAAGGGAGATTAGGAAACCCTCTAGGAGAAAACTACTCACTACACTCAACAGAAATTCTATCATCAGCTCCTCCATCACAGACAACACAATATATTGTGAGCCTGACGCCTTAGAACAAGTAAAAACCAGCTTGAGTTGTACAGACAGTGTTGAAGGGGTCAACTGACCTACGTCATATTACTTTCCTTTCAGGCTTTCGTAATAACCCAATAAAGTTTTGTCGAAGCATGATGGTCGTGATTTAAACTTAAAAAAGTTTTGTTTACTCTGCATTATTTATGGTTTGAACAGTACCCATTTAGGATACCCTTAGTAAACCTAAAAAATACATTCTAGAGATGTATTGTGCAAGCTTTCTTACCATTGGTTATTTCACAAAATAAATTAAATGACATAAAAGTACACACTTTCTCATTTATACTATATTTTGGAATTACATTTTCAAAAATTCGCTATTACTTAACTGTGTTATAGTAATTTTTTCCTCAAAAAACCCATGTCGAGTGCTATTTATCATATAAAACATTTTCCAAATACCCAATTAAATACAATTATTTTAGCCAGTTTTGAAAATTGTCGAATTTTCAAACATCTGTTTTCAGTAAACATACTTACTTATTTATGTCATTAAGGACTCAAAAGTTCTTTGCAGCACTTATAAAAGTGCGACACCTACCCCCAGCTAATTATATTTAATCAACCTTATTACACCCTGCCTCTTTCAGATCCATTATAATGTTATCCTCCATCTATGTCTAGGTCTTCTCAATCGTATCTTCCCATTAGGTTTGCCAGTCAATACTTTGAACGTCATTCTAGTTTCTTTCATTCGCGCGGCATGTCCTGGCCAACTTAAGCGTGGAGATTAGATTAACCCTACAGTGTCTGGTGATGAGTAACTTACTGGGTGTGTGACTTATCATTATGTAGCCTCATACATTCTCCAACATCATAATCCCTTTTGGATCAAATATTTTGTTTAGAGAACCTTAAATTTCTTCTCATGATGTAAGGTATGAGATCAAGTTTCACAATCATAAAGAGCAACCAGCAAAACAACTGTTTTATATATTCTGAATTTTATGTTTCTTGACAACAAGAGATATTTTTATCAAACTATAAGTAATAGTAATAGTATGGATTTCTCGACTACTGTTTTCATTATTTTCACTCTAACACCATTATTTCTAGCTAAAGTTGATCCTAAATATTTTAGATCATTTACTCTACCAATGATATTTTGCTCACGGTAATCTCTAGATTATCGTCCTCAAGCTATGTTCTCTCTGTGATCATGTACTTAGTCATATCAGCTCTTATTTCCAAACCTATTTCCCTACTGGCCTTTATTAACATTTCTGCATTTCTTTCAACAACTTCATTATTATTATTACTTAACAAATCTAAATATGTTCTATCCTAATACCTGCGTTGTACTATTTAATTTCAACCTTTCCCTACTCTCTTCCAATCCCTCGCATACCGGTACTTTAAATATATATTAAAAAGTATTGGGGAAAGTGCATCCCCTTGTTTCAATATATTATGTATTTTGAAAGCATCTGATAAGTGACATCCAACACTTACCCAACCCGCGCATCAAGTACGGGGCAGCTTGGCAAGGTTTTATGGTATCTCAAACTTAAGAATTCATATATTTTTTCAGATTAATCATAATACTATTTTAAAATCTATGAATAAATGATGTACCATCCTGTTGCATTCCTAATTTTTCTATAATATTTACCAAATAGTAAAATTTATGACTTTTGTTAAGATATTTAGTCAAAATCACACTGATGATCTCAAACTGTTTTCTCTACATATTGTGCCCATCTCATTGAAATCATGTTAGATAATATTTAGAAGCGTATTGATAATATATAGCTATCTCTATCGTTATTACACTCTGTTTTAACTCCCTTTTTGAAAATGGGTGTTATTATACTTTCCTCCTATTCCCGTGGTACAACTTCACGTTTCCAAATGGAACATAGCAGTTTATGAATCTGTATTATCAACATCTTACCACTTCCCTTTATTAACTCGGTGAGAACTGAATATATACCTGGAGATTTATGGTTCTTTAAATTCATAATAGCTTCGTTGACTTCACTCTGGGATAATGACTCATCAGTGTGGATTTAGAACATTAAAAAAATTACGGAAGTAGTCATTCAAGCTACTCGAAACATTGCTCGTATTTTCCATCAGATTATTATTCTCATATTTATCTAAATTTGTTCTAGCCTGATAAATTGTCCTAAATACACTAAAACCCAAACAAAGTTCCCTAATATATTTATTTTTGTTATTTTGTTCCAACTCAATAACTCTACTCTAAATACTCTCTCATTTTTCTTCTTCTGAATTTGCCACTGACATTCCTTTACGAAATGCTGATTACGTTTAATTTCAAGTACAAGAACTTTCTAATCAACGTAATTTTGCTTCCCCAAACTATCTTTAATTTTATACCTAGAAATAAAATCACTACACTATTTTGTATCAGGGTCTGACTAATAACATCCAAATATCAGGTTTGAACGAAATCCACATAACCGTTTCGGTCGTAGCCCCAGGAACACATAGAATAATAAAACCCAGTTTATAAGTTTGAGAACACTTAGCACATTAAGATTCAACATAATATCTATGTCAAAAACTTTCAAGTTTGAATTACTTATAGTTTTATTATAAGGTAAAAAAAAAGAAGCTTGAATTCAAACATTAGCCACGGAAACATTCAAACCTTTATTTATAAACAATCTTGTTTAAATATTTGTTTGTTGTTTCTGTTGAAGGGAGGTCAAGAACTTTCATGCACAAGTAAAACTTTTTATAAAAACAAACTATTTTGTTGGGTGGTTGCCAATATTTAGAGTTTAAACGGGATTTTAAAGTTTATTTTACACATTTTATAGGATTGTACTGGAACACATGAAAAAGGTAGTTAATAGATGTTTAAATAGTTACTTCTTGCGTTCCAATCGCAAAATCTCTTGTGAGTTTCTGTGAGAAAATAAACAGTGTTATTTCACGTGCTTGTGGGTGGCCGGCATGAGAAAGAATGCCTACATAATATAGCGTATGAAATATGAACACACACATTAATAATGATCCAAAAGTATCCCAAAGCTCTAATATAAATAAATTTGGATTTATTGCTGCCAATTATATTTCTAAACTATTTTACAGTGGAAAACATGATTTTATTGGCTTCAAAATAAAATTCCCCAATGAGAGTGCAGTGTGGTCTTCATGATGTTCTATTTGACCTTGAAAGCAGGTGTTGCACTCATGATGTTCTATTTGACCTTGAAAGCAGGCGTTGCAATTTCTATTACAAAATTATACATTTTCCTATTGGCATGTTTTATACAACAGCTAAGAGGTATGAATCAATAAGATAGTTAGAATAATGTTCCTCTCAATAGCGTGGAGAAAGGCAGGTAAAACCACAGGGAGAGATCAAATATGTACCTATCTGAGATTCAAGCCTCGTATTGACACTTACGCTGGAGGTCTAGGTTCAAATATAGGCTGGGTGCCTTTGGGGTGTTTTTAGCATCTGATTAATTACTGGGGTTTTAACAACCTCTTAGAATTCAAATACGGGTGCATTTCTTATAAATCCTTTCTTTAGCTTAAGTCGTTAATAGCCGTGCTGTGAATGAATAGAAAAGCTGTAAACGTATAATAGGACTTTTTATTTAATTTCTTTCCGTGCACCACGACTTTATACCCATCCAGTATGTCTGAATTACTAAACTAATGGGATATAAATTGGGGATTCCCAATTTTAGAGAAAACTTACCCGTCCAGGATTAAAAACATGCCGTCTTTAGTCCTCAGAAAACCTGACAAGACGATACTGACTTTTTTTGTTTACATGCCCAACAACCGGGCATTGCGTTACTTTTTTTTATCACAGTGAATACCCCTCTGGATGATGTTTATGAAGTGGGAAGTCCCCCCCTATTCCACCAACTTGTCCCCTCCTTCGAAGTTTGCGTGCCATAGAAGTGCGAGATAGAGTTCAACGAGGTGAACTTTAAACTTTATGAAGGAAACTTGACAAGTAATTCTAGACTATCAAAGTCAAACGTTTGCTATAAAGGAAAAGCATGTGAAACTTTTTAATACTCTAAATGCCCATTTTTGACTTTAAAACTTTAAAAGTAGAGTAAGAACATGAGACGGTTCATTATTGGCATAAGCTCCTTTATTAAGAGTCCTTAAAATGGAACATTTATAAAAAAAATTGTTTATTGGCTTTTTTAGCTTCGCTTTAGACCATTTATAACTTTAGTGGTTAATTTTTAAACTTAATATTTTCAGAGCAGAAGATTTTTCCATTACCAATTTGCTAAAGTGAAACTTTAAATATCTCAAATGGAAAACATCCGGCTTGTTAAACTCAGACGCACCTACGTTTAACTCCTTTATTGATTTCAGGTGGCTTATAAGACACGCGTTTAGTATGTGTTGCATTAGGTAAAATACATGTGATTGTTGTGTTTATTCTTTAATATTGATAAAATATATATATATTTAAATAATAAACACGATGAAAGCTGGTCTAGCTTTTTAAGTGTAAAAGAAGGTAATATAGAAACACATTTAAATAGGATAAAACAATGATAGCTCAAAAAGTGAATAAATCTATTTTCAGGTATTCATACGCCAATAAACTGCTATGTAGCTTTAAACCTTGAACAAAATAAATATAATGACAGTAAAATACTCGTAGCCTTTTGTAAACAAAATATAGTGACAATCCTTAAAAAGAAAATATATAGTGACAGCTTATAGAAATAAAATATAATTAATTTTGTCAAATTTGGCTTACTCTAATTTATTTAAATCCACTGAAAGCTTTTTCCTGTGACAATCGATGTAATATACGGAGAATCCATTCCCAGAGACAGAAATATACAAATAAACACAATGTCTAGAAATCAGGGCCACATGAAATGTACAGCCCCCTTATTAAAATGCTAAGTTATATTTCTTATGTGCCATAATACTATCTATATACTTTGTACCCTTGAAGAAATGCAAATAAAGGAAGATGACTATTATTTTAAAATAATTTTGCGCATGCCTGTAAATATAATCTCTTGTAGTAAAATCTAGTCATATTCATTGAAACAAGTTAAACAATCAGCCAAATGTCAATAGCAATCTTTCAACAAAGGGAAGTCATGGGTGAAGGATAGGAATTTATTCAAACAGTGTGTTGATTTAATTAATTTTTAGCATCACGTCTTACTACCCGTTCGAGTTATACGTTTATGTACTAATTATGCTAATGGTTTTAGGTATTATGAAGGCCACATTCAGAGGAAGTGTACCCACATTTGCGTGGAGGGAGGGTAAACACAATTTGCGAAAAACCACCCTTAGTACACCCGACCGATATTTGAACCTAGACCTCCCCGTCATTGGAAGTCTAGTCTACTCAGGGAGTAGCGCGTTAGACCACGTAGTCACCGAAACGGGTAAAAGTGTTAACTTACTTAATATTTATCCAGTTTATTCAATAAAGTTTTCAGATACTGTTTTTTTTAATTGCCTCAAACAAACTAACCTAGGGGGATCAGGAGGTATAGGGGTGAATTATTTTTTGGAAACACTCTCATTCATCTGTATTATTACTTGGGTTTATATGAACAGTTCAACAAAACCAACCATTAGCGTCACTAATGCAAAAAAAAACACTTTTAAAACTAATGAAAGGTCCACTAGAAGAACGTTGAAAATACCAAAGTGCTAAGAAAAGCAAATGAAGATAAGTCACTTTGGAAGGTATATAACAAAGAAGGGTTACCATGATAGACCCTGTACTGAGACATTATAGTTTGATGATGATAATTATAGATGTAGATGTGAAAGGGTGAAATTTAAGAAAGAGACTAAGACTGAAGTGCTTGAATCAGATAGCGGATTATGTTGACAAAAGAAGGTACAAAGGTAAAAAAAAAATGACCCAGGATTGGTGAAAGTGGTTAGCTGCAACAAACCAATAGCAAAATTGATGAAATGATTATGATGATGTGGTACCAAAATTGACTGGAACCCTAAGACAGTTTGAACCCAGTGCCCTGAGCTTATCAAACAGCAGCCTACCAACTAATCTAACAAGTCAGACAAGGTACACATAAAGAAAGGGCCGTCCCCGATTTTCGGGGATGTTCCAAACTGATTTATTTTTTCCAAATTTCGTCCCTGATTTATTGAATAAATTAGTTGAATCTAAAATTTATATGGATTGGATAAAAATGTTTTAATTAAGTCAGTTGCTAAAATCGTTAACCATAAAGTTACAGCATAATGGCCAACAACAAGTATTTTCTAATCAATTAGAGTAACTTTTCTTAATTTTTGGCTCTTCAGTAGTTATCAACACCTACAAAGTGGCCAATTACCACCCCAGACTTAATTTACTAACACTGTTCTAAAACTATGATATAAATACAAAACTACAGGGCACCATTTAAATGGCGGCTAATTTATCCATCTCCCATCAGTGTTCTTAGAACAGTTATTCCCAAACACTTTTGAGATAAAAATGGTCACTCTATAATGTACCTCTTTACCAATTGACGAGATTAAACTAGGCATACAAATCCTCTGGGACAGTGTGGAGTTTAATTATAGGGCATAGGAGTCACCATGTGTTTGCGTTTGAGGGTGAACAAGT
>CABFOW010002568.1:0-10015 GCA_902141385.1 Timema californicum | reverse complement strand
GGGGGGGGGGGGGGGGGGGGGTGAAGGATAGATTTTATCAATGAAATACAAACTTGTACGCGGGAAGAAACTTGTTCATCCCCTCGTCTTGTCACCACTGTGTGAACATTTGGGTTCATTTAGTTTTAATTCAATAGTTTAACTAATCAATAATCAAAATTAATAATAATAAAATATTAAAACTAAGTCTTCCATGATCTTGTGTTTAGCAGAAACTTATGTGCGATTTATTATTCCTCTCTCTAATCATAAAGATAGATATTCTGTTTGGCTCAAATCCCGGATTGCTTGTATAATTGTGAATTTTCTTATAGATTTTTCGTGATGTCAACACTCAAGTGTTAGTACATTTCCTTTCGACAACCTCCTACTCTCACCACTGGTAACACATACAAAGGCGTCAGATTAGTCTTGCCCGATGACGGGGAGGATGGGATTCGTATCCCTGCCAGGTGTACTGAGGGTGTTTTTCCCTAATAATGTGGGCACATTATCATTCTAATTTTACCTTTTTCATCACTGCCCTTTTTGTGTTGGTATGTGGATATCCCTGAAGGGTATTGAGTTGTTGAGCAGGGAAACAACTATACAGAAATCGGCCATATTTCCTAAACAGTGTACCATATAGCCCAATCGAAACACCCTACGCCCACACCCAATCACTGGAGTTAAGATGATTTAACTCCCTCGCTAACATAGCTTTTTGTTCACTAAACCCGATGCGCGGCGTCCAAAGCTATTGTGTCCTTCGCTGTGGAAGCCAGCGCTCAATTTGTCAAAGAGTTTCTTTTGTACAGACATCAAACATTTTTTAAGCTCAAAAACATTTTTAGAAACCTTTTTTATGATTCATTTAGTGAATAACCAATTATACGTTGTCTGAAAATAAAGGGGAACCTCTACTTTCATAAACTACCTGCGTCAATGTCAGGTCTGATAAACGAAACATCAATAATCTTCGCAACATTAATTAAGCTTTAAGTAAACAAGTTGCTTTCATTTGTCGCTTCAGAAAGATCATATGAAAAAGTATTGAAGCAAAGCTAACATTGAAATTTAACTTTGATAGGACAATTATCTACAGCAACATTGGCTTTACCTGGATAAAACATATTGTAATAATTACCAACACGTTTATACTAATTAGAAGTGGTTTTTTATATTAATAAAATTTGTACTGTAGTTACTACTCTGTTTTATCTCAATAACATAGATTTTTTAGGATAGATTAATCCATTTATAATTTTTTTTGCACCTTGTATCTCTACCCATTTAGGCTGTCCACATATTTAACTTAATGGAATATGGGTGGGGCCGATAAAGGTATAATTTAGATTAAATATAATAGCATTTACGTGGATGTAGGGCAGCAAACCAGTTAATAAGAAGAATATATTTTCAATATATCCACCCGGTATTCGAGTCTTGATCTCCCCGTCACCTCAAGTACATGTTATTACCAGAGTGGTGCCTTAGATAGTACAACCACTGATTGTCGTTTTCTAGCGATGAATGTGTTCGTTAATTTAAAAATTACTTATTAATCAGTTTTAGTGATAGTAAAAATAAATATTATATTTATTTCTGTGTTTGATATCAATAAATATAGTATAATAACCCTCCCTTTGTATATGAATACAAACACCTTTCAAATTTATGTTTCTGTTTAAAATTAAATTAAAATACTCGTCAAAATTATGTTTCTGTTTAAAATTAAACTAAAATACTTGTCAAATTCTCAATTATGCTTCAAGTAAGCCTATTGTTAAAATTATTCCCTTATTTTATATCAATACTTCTTTTTGTCATTTTCCAGCATACTTGTTCTAATTATTTATACGTTTGTTATATCATTAAAAAATAGATATACAATTATTTCTCCGTCTATATTTTAATAAACATACTTATTATGATTATTTCTTCGTTTTTATATCAATGAAATGGTTGTATATATTATTTATCTGTTTGTTAAAAAAAAACTCGTTATCATTAGTGTTTCTTCATTATAAACATACTTGGTATATCTCACTACTCCAGTTATAGACAAAATTAAAATAAATTATTTAATATATGATTACATTTAGTTTGTAAATTAATTATGAAATTGATGAACTTCTTTAAGAAATATGAGTTGTACGATCCTTCTTCAAGGGACAGACAACTTTCTTACCCTGACTCAGAATCGAGCTCGCTGTTGTTCATATACTAAATCTATCGGTCAGTTTTAGAACTAAGTCTGAGTGACGTCACAAAGTAAACTCGAGCTCTGTCTGAAACTGCTCACGGGGCCACACGTGGCTTGGAGTAAGCTTGACTCTTGGGTCACCGCCAACGGTAAACGTCACAAGTCATTGTCAGTCGGATAGCTTGGTTTCTCGATTTATTCACTGTTCGAATATCTATTTATTAAATCTAAAAACATTGTCTCACTTCTATCATTCAAACAAAAACATCGAACTCTACACATATTATTCAAATAACTCATTTTGAAACGTCCTAGGGTTGTGACGCAACAAGTGTATTTTATTATTTAATATACAAATTTGGCGCAAATTAACCAAATTTTAGAGTATTTTTCAAACAAATAGTTTTTCATTCTATCTACACTAAAATATTGTTACATTTTTTCAAAATATACCTTTCTTATCCTTACGCCTACGTGGATCTTACTATTATTACATGTAGTCCCCCTCTACCGCCTTCCGTTGTAATCGTTTAAGTCTTCCTTCCACTATGTTCTTTCAACTTCCTCTCTCAAGCTTTATAAATACGGAGCATCAGCGGCTGCTGTTCGGCAAGGAGAAACAGTTTCTATCCAACCTAATAGCCAATTAAATTTTCACAGCTTCATTTTGCTGTTTATTGTTAAATTTATCCAACCTCAGCTCAAGGCTTTAGGGGAGAGATAATTAGTTTACGCAGAAGCACACAACGTCTCGGGCTTAAGGGTAATTTACTGTGACCTGTAGATGTCATTTGATTTTCAAGCAGTCACTTAGTACGTTTCTAAAGAGAATGTATTTAATAACAAGTGGAGAAATTACTCAAAACGTCTGTAAAGTAAATTGATCAATCACACGGAGAATTAACTTAAATAATCTCTAAAGTAAATTTATGAATCAAACAGAGAAGTCATTTAAATCATAGCTAAAGTAAATATATGTATCAGTTGGGGAAGTCACTTAGAACCTCTCTAAAGTAAATATATGAGTCACATTGAGAAATCATTTAAATCACTTACGAAGTGAATGTGTATGAATCACACGTAGACATCACTTAAATTATATCTAAAGTAAATTTATGAATCAAATAAAGAAATCGTTTAAATCGTCCCTAAAGTAAATATATGCATCACACGAAGCATTCCCTTAGAACCCGTATAAGGTGTATGACAAAGTCACTTAAACATTTTTCAAAGAAAATTTATGTATCAGACGTAGAAGTCACTTAGAACCTCTCTAAATTAAATTAATGAATCACAATGAGAGCTAATTTAGAACGTCTCTAATTAAATGTAAGACTTTCACGAATGGCATTAGAGCAGGGGGTGGCTGGGTGCCTATTAGGTAGTAAATACAATTTAGCCATGTTTAATAGGTTATTGGTTTTATTCTTTAATTTTTTTATATTTTAGTGTTATGAATAAGATTTAATGCTCGGAAATTTAAACACAATACGAATGTTAATTTCCTTGTAATACCATCCATAGTAGCTACTTGAATATTTACACTAAGATAGATTATTTAAAGGTATAATGTAGAGAGAATGTACCACAATTTTCAAGTATGAAGAGTGGTGAACAATTTTGGGGGAGAAGTGAATACCTCAGTACACTTTGGTTGATTTGAAATCCGTCGCCCTCGTCATTATAAAACTAGAAGACACTGATACCCTTGCCCATGGACCCACCGTTGTGGGCAACACCGAGTCCCTCGTTATAGACATTGTTGACAGGCTGTGTCAATGTGCCATCTCCTCCCTGGTGAACAAATTCCCCCTGGCGAGATGTTGTTTACAAATATCACCAGAGTGGGTGGTAGGAATTCTATCGGAGAAGGAACTAGATCTATAATAACCTGTTTCAAGTCGCGAAGAGCGAGGTCTCAAGAGTAAGTCAGCATGGAGTCGAGTGGAAGGAGGAGTGGGTGAAGGAACGCATTTCATTCAGTTTCGAGTTGAGAAATAATCAAAATAACTCTTGGATATGTCTGAAAATAAGATGTTATTTTTATTCTCTCACTTCCAGTGCGAGGAATTATTCCGTCATGTTCCCAACTTCTGTTCTAACAAACCCCATCCATCCCCACACATCACTCACAGTTATATAACAATGATGGATAGCGTAATTAATCATTAAAAAACAAGACACACCCATACACATTTTCTTAAATAGGGTATTGTGTTTTGTAACAAAATTATAGAAAGCCAACTATCACTAAACTACCCTTGAATAAATTTTTCTCCGAATAAAAGTTTGCAGTTTTTTTTACATTTATTTTTTTATCATCGTGTCTAATTACCTATTCAGGTTATACGTGTATATGATAGTTACTCCAGTGGGGTAGGGATAAGGAATAAATAATTTTAGAGGTAATCTACCCGCATTGGAAGTAAAGTGGGAATCCATTTAGGGAAAACCCCTTTCAATAGACCCGAACGGGATTCGTACTCTGATCAGTCCAGTCTAACTAGAACCACTGAAGTTGGTCTCATACAATATTATTTATCATGTAAAATACTCTCCAAATACTTATTCTGAAGCAAATCGTTAAAGCCATTTCCCAAAATTTCATATTTTCAAAGACCCGTCATTAACAAATTACCCTTAATTCTATATCTATTATGAATATAAAGATTCTTATATGCGTTATAACCTAATAACGCATAAACATAGTTTGAATAACACAATTAAAAAAATGTATGTAAAAATTGTTTTTTTCAAAAATCAGTTAGTAGCATACCCTTAATTTTAAAGTTAGAATTAAAATCACAATTTTTCCTTGAAGTATGACCATATATAACTTTTGAACAAAATATTTGAATCAATTTACCAAAAAATGTTGAATTAAAAAAAATCATTTATCAGTTCAATGCCTTTAATTTAAGGACTATAATTTAAATCCTATTATTGTCTTATCACTTAAATATCAAGTTTGAACAAAATACATAAAGCCGTTTCAGCTGCAGTTCTACGTGCAAACATTGGATTGTACTTTTTTTTTTTAGTTCAACCTGCCTCGGTGGTATATTTAGGTAACGCTATAGTTTAGTGTTGAGCTAGACTGCCGAGGACGGGGAGATCAAGGTTCGAATCTCGCTCGGGTGAACTGTGAGAGGTTTCTCCTGAATGGTTTCCCACTTTACTTCAATGCAAATGTGGGCTCACTTCACCTATATTTTACTTTCCCAATTCAAACTTAAGCGTATAACCCAAACGGGTAGTAAGACGCTGTGCTATGTAATATTTTTTTAGTCCAAAGGCACATAGAACTTTAGGATCCATATAGTCTCGAGGTCAAACATTTTCACAACTAAAATACTTACTCTATATGATAAAATTGAAACAATGTCAACCAATATATATTTTTTATGGCCCATGTTTTACTCTCCGTCCGAGCTACACACATGTTTATAACAATGTGGTGGGAAAGGGGAGAAGGACGTCCGTCCCGTCTAGAATTGTTTGACGGTGATGGGTAGGTCAGGTTTTCGAGTTATAGCATGGTATTTAGAGTTGTTTTTATCTAAATGGTTTACCAATTTACCTTCAAGAAAATGGGGGTAAATCTCATCTAAGTTATACCTTCTCCATCCTTAACTTATCATTGCAAATATGTGGCTAGCACGGATAGGTAGTAAGACGCGTTGAACAAAAGTTTGGACAGCACAGTGTATTTTTTAAATCCTATTTGGATTAATTAAAATGAATGTTAAATGATGTCTGCCATCATGGATTAGATAAACTGAGCCTTATATACTTATTGACGTTGGACCTTGGTTTCAAGTGTGTTATGGTTAGCTTAGTTAAACAAGCATTTGTTAATGTTGCTCCCCATTGCAATATTAATATATCTCCTATTTTTTGTTCTCTATGTATTACTATACAATTTATCCTGTTTTTGTTGCTCCATTATTAAGTAAATGATGTCTCCTGTTTTTGTTGCTCCATGGACCAGAATGTAATTGAAACTGTTATTGTTACTACATGAATCAGTATGTAATGTGTACGGTTTTAGTTTTTCCATGGGTTAATATGTAATATCTCCTGTTTTTGTTGCTTCATTGGTCAGCATGTACTTTTTCCTGTTTTGTTGCTTTAGTGATCAGTATTTTACGTGTTTTATTTATGTTGCCCCATGAGTCAGAATATACGGTCTCCTGTTTTTGTTGCTACACGAATCAGTATGTAATGTCTCTTGTTTTTGTTACTCCATTGGATCAGCATGTAATGTATCCTGTTTTTGTTGCTCCATGACCCATGGATCAGAATGTAATTTCTCTTGTTTTTGTTGCTTCATGAATCAGTATGTAATGTATCCTGTTCTTATTGCTCCACGAGTCAGTATGTAATGTTTCATGTTCTTGTTGCTTCATAAGTCAGTATGTAATTGTCTCCTGTTTTTATTTATGTTCCATGAGTCAGTATGTAATGTCTCCTGTTCTTATTGCTCCATTGTGTGGTGTAAGGCTGTAAGGGTAAGAGCACATAGGCAAAGACACGGCAAGGGGCAACGCAATGCGAGTCGACACGAAGAGAACATAATAAACAGCTTATGAATCATGACAAGCACTGATTTGAGGCCGAGAGACGCGAGGCAGACCGTGGCAATCCGGTGCAATCTACTTCAGAAGAAAGTAATTGGTTTTCAAAAGCTATTTGACACGACAAGATGGACGTCGAGCTCCTGTTTGCTGAAGTATTTGCCAGGTTCAGGTTTTCTCAAGAATGTGGTTTGCTTCTCTAAGACATCCAGGACTTTACTGAAAATATAATCATAGGTCATGGTTGATCTTCTTGTATACTTGACAAATCGTGACTCATGTCTTCTTAGTACGGGAAACAAATGGTGATATTATTACCTCATGAGCGTAGGGAGAATTTAAAATTGGGCAGGGAAGTTTCATATTTGTTAGTTTATGACATTATGTTATGACTTACCATTAAACTCTATTAAACTCTGATATTTTACACAGTAGTGGTGGAACTTTATTTGTGTAAGAGAGGAGGAAGGTTTAACTAACAAAAAGGTATTTATGGTCGTTCTACCCTCCTTTTCCTCAATTAATGTTATTAAGTTGAATGTGCCTAGAAGTTATTTGTAGTGGTCCTCATTTGGAGAATTTGAAAACATTATACTTTTTTAACAGTGCTCCCCCCGAATTTTTTTTTTTTAAATTCGGATATTCTTAAAGGTTATTTGGAGTAATCCACCTTCGGCAAATTTTTGAAAATGTTGATACTTCAAAAAGCTATTCTTAGAAGTGCTCGCCAGATTTAAAAAATATATATATAAAACCCTAGAATTTATTTGAAGTGATCCTAGCCCAGACTTTTAATAAAGTTTAGAATACCCTAGAAGCTATATAGTGTTTTTCACATTTTTTTTTTCGAAAATAGATGCCTCTAAAAACTATTTGAAGTGGTCTTCCACAAGTAGATTTTTAAAATTGGAAGCTGTTTGTATTGGGCCCTACCTGTCAAATTTTTGAAAAGTAAATGCCTCCAAGTTAATTGAGGTTTGATACAAGGTAATCTTTAAGCTTCAAATAAGAAACTTTGGAAAATTTTGGGGGGAGCTGAGTTTGAAATTCATAGACCCCCTCCTTTGTCCATGTATTCCCCATACTATCCCTGTCTCGAACTACTTCATGTACCCACTCGTTTATATGATAGTTTTGACGACGCCATTTTGACAACTAGAGAAGTGCCGCCCCGTTCCGCTTCGCAACACTGTATGTGTGTTGGCTGATCGCTCTTTTGTTGTTGTTGTGTAGACGCCTAACTTCGCTCCGCTTATAATCGCATCGCCCCACCTCGCTACCTGTGTGCACGTACCTTAAGAGAGTCCGAGAAGGTGACACGCCATTGCTTTTAGCGTCCTAGTATTACAGTCCTTATCGCTGACAGCGGAGCCAGGCAGGTGCTGAGATGGTTTATTTGAGTACAGCTCTCGTCTTGACGAGTACATTTGGCTGAGAAACTTCCTCTCATGGTGATCCCCCCAAACCCACTTCACTCCATACAATCTAGTTGGTACATTTATGTACATTTGTGCTATCTTAACATTGATCCTCTCTAGACCGGTATTTCATGGGAAATGTCAGCAATTCGACTAAGAGAAATTTTGGAATTTATAATAATTATTACAATCCTCATAGCATATAACGTGAACAAAGGCGTCAATCACATATTGTCTGGCGGGGTGGTGAAAGGGGAGATCACGGCTAGAAACTCACTCGGTTGCTCTAGGGATGATCTTACGCATAATTTTTCACTGTGATTTCTTATCCCCTATTCACCATGGTGCGGGTAAACTACCAATTAACAGCATTCATCATCCCTAACCATTAGATTATTCTGTTAATAATCCTTGTGCTAAAATCAGTTATCAAAATAAATATTTTATTACATATGCTGGGAAGTAACTGAAAACGGAAATGCAGTTGTTTTAGCATAGAAAAAACTTAGTCGCTGGCCATGATTCTATCAATGTCGACCAAGTGAACTGTAACGATAAGTGTGAGCCTAACACCCAAGAACATCCAGCCCTCGTTATGTTATAAAGATATTCAGTAATTAGTACGTGTGTTTGTTGCTTTGAGGGAGCCGAGTTCGATTCTAGCTATGGTTAAGAGCTATATAATTCTGGGGATTGGGGTTTCCCCTTTCACAGTGATACATTATTGTCTCGGGTATTGGTTGTTGCACCTGTTTTAGAATTAAGTTAGCTATTAGATCCTGTGTTTGTACAATAAACAGGCTAGATTCCCTAAATAAATAAATCATTACTGGTCTGACCAACACCAATTGGTTCACAGATTAAATGTCTGGTTCTTCTAATCTTGCTTGCATTTAACGATAATATATGGTGTTCGAATCTAAGCTAGGTGATCTGAGGGTTGTTTTTCATAAATGGTTTATCACTCTTTTTTCCACCTCAATGCGGGTACATTTTCTATATATTGCAGACACGTTTTCTTTAAATCTATACTCTTCACATCCCTATTTCAATAGCCTAGTAATAAAAATGCAAATAAACCAGATTAAAGGTAAGACGTTGGTGAAGAAACACCTCCTCCCCCCACTCATCTGAAGGGTAAGGTTTCTTGGTCACAGTTTTATTTATAAAGAAATACTTTTATTGGCAGTTACAAAAATTATTAACATAATTTAAATGTATTCATACTTCAAATCATATAATATGCAACTATCACTTTTAATATATAATGCATATTCCAATGAAATTATTCACTAAAATGTAGTAGAATTAATTCAATACTGAACGCAAAAATAGTTTGTATGTTCTGTAAAGTTTCCTGTTATCAGAATCCTACCATAGCCTGCCAAGCTCTAAACTTCAACATTGTACTGCAAATAAATACCAATCATACTCTACCACCGATATTAGGAGAGGTAATTTCAGAAGTCAGGAGCAAATCTACATAAGCATGTTTAAACTACTGAGCACACAGTGCGCCAGTGTTCTCGAGATTTAATTGAATTAGCACGCCCCTGAAACCGCTGGTCCTCTTTTTGACCCTCAGGCAACATGGTGGCTCTTGTGGAGTTGTAATTTCATTGCAAGCGATGAAGCCACCCTTAGATGATTATAATTAGTGTCTGGAACGACCAGAGTTCCCGTGATAGGCCAAAAGGGTTGCCTGGTCTATGCCCTTGACTTGGATGATCACCCCTTGGCCCCGTCCTCCCACTACCAGTGGAGTGGAAATAAGTTGTATGATGGTTTCCCTGCTCATTTAGGAGGGCAGGTAATCTTATGAAGGCTTTTGCTTT
>CABFOW010002567.1:67371-97961 GCA_902141385.1 Timema californicum | reverse complement strand
CCTGACATGATAATCAAATTAGAAACCATTAAAATATACAAAACGAATTAAACATACCCGAATTTATCCAGTTTTCCAGAGCATCAAAACTCATTTTGATGTTTATGTGATCCAATTACAATTTTAAATGATCGAATATAATGATTTGGGTTCTATTTATACCCATCTCAAAGGGGTTACCGGCTGAAATGACCTAAATACTGTAATGTGTCTCTGCGCATGCGCAAACCGAATCAGGTATTTGTAAATACCGTTATCTATTAGACACCTTATACCCGTCACTGGATATGGATGTGTCTTGTCGCCGCTCTGTTCATGGATGGTGGAACATCGTGTGTGTTTGTGTGTGTGTGCTGTCATAGAACTGGGAGTAGTTTTTTCACTCTCCATCTTGGCATATGCCTGTTCAAACTTCCCAAAAGCATAATTAGTATCTACGCACATAATCAAAGCTGGTAGTAATACTTAGCGATTGAATCACTGTCTACCCGTATTCTACAGTCAAGAGGGCGAGATTTGAACCCAGAACTTCCGTCTACGGGCAAACCAAACTTACGTCGCGCACGCCATGATTCAGATCTATTGAATAATTGCTTGATTATTACGCTAATGTGATTGGTAGCACGAAGATGAAACGCATACGAAAAAAAACCCAGCCTCAATACATCTGACAGGGGCCTGGGTCATTGACCTCAATATCTATTCCTGTCTCAACTCGTCTTGTAGGGCCGACATACTGGCGCCAGGGAAAACCCCGTTGCCAGGGTCAATGACCTCAATATCTATTCTTGTCTCAACTCATCTTGTCTACCCACCAACCTGGCGCCAGGGAAAACCCGTTGCCCTGGTCAATGACCTCAATATTTATTCTTGTCGTGTTGGGCCGACATACTGGCGCCAGGGAAAACCCAGGGGGTTGCGACACACTGACCTATTTCACGATCTATTCTTGTCTCGTGAGCCGTCAAGCTGACGCCATGGAAAACCCCGTTGCCAGGGGAAATTACCTCAATATCTATTCTTGTCTTGTCAGGCCGACATATTGCCGCCAGGGTTGCGAAGGAGGAGGGGGTCTCAAGACAGGAGAACCAATTATCACACTCTACCACCAACAGCCATAGCGTGAGGTTCGTGTTGGGCAGTACTGTAGTGTCTTGTGGCGGAGGAGTCAATGTTCATTCAACATAGGACAGCCATGGTGCGAGGTTCATACCGAAACGTCACGGACCGTTTGCTCACCCCCAACCAATGAATAAAAACTCCCAACACCTCAATCCCAGCTAATAATTAATTAGCATAAATCAATTAACAATCATTAATAACTAAAAGGCCGTCAGGAGAGGTTCATTCAGACAGGGCCTTGTGACTGAGTAACCAATGTTCATTCTACATAAGACAGCCATAGCGCGATGATCTAATAAACAAATCAGTGAATAAAACTCCAACACCCAAATCCTGACCAAAAATCAATTAACAATTATTAATAATTAATCATCAAGAACCAACATGTCCTGGGTTGGGGGTGAAAGGGGAGAGGTCAGGAGGAGGGGCATAAGGGGGGAAAGTAGATCAGGGGGTGGGGGGAATAACGGTACGGATATGGAAAGTATGTTAATGAGCATCTCGAGGTGTGACGTAGTGGAGCCATCAATCCCGACAACTAATGTCACACTACCAATTCAGCCAAATTGACCAATAACTATACAAGAAAAAATTAAAATATATAATTATATTTTCACCCAAACAAATATTTGAATTAAATGATTGAATAAAGTGTACAAAGCACTTTTTTTTTCTTCTGTAAACCAATTTTGTACAATGGTAGGTTGATTTCAACCAAATCACTCTCGGAAAGCTGCAAACAAAGAGGGGGATGGCATTCATTTTGTTATTCTATGCTCTACTCGACAGAAAAGGCCAGTCTCTTACGATGTGAGGCTGGCGAGTAGAATCCACTAGCTATTCAATTGCGTGACGTCAGTTTTCGGAGCGCAGAAGTTTCAAAATTAGGGGTCCGGCCTCTAATTTTGAAACGTGTGAGTAGCGATTCGTTAGCGTATTTCTCGCAAACAATCTCGCAAACCCCTAATTTTGAAACTTCTGCGCTGCAAAAACTGACGTCACACAATCGAATAGCGAGTGGATTTTACTCGCCAGCCTCACACCGTAAGAGACTGGCCTTGTCTGAAGAGTAGGCAATATATTATTTAGCACCACGTCTTACAACCCGTTCGGGTTATACGCTTTAAGTACTAATTACTCCAATGGATTAGGAATTGGGAAGGTTGTATTAGAGGAAGTGAGCCCGCATTTGCGTGGAGGGAGAGTGGAAAACCATTTAGGAAAATCCATTCCCAGTTGACCCGACTGAGATTCGAACCTCAATCTCCCCATCCTCAGCAGTCGAGCTTAACACGACAAGCACGTTAGCCAACTACGCCACCGAGGCGGGTGAGTAGGCAATAAAATAACAAAATGGACACCATCCCCCTCTTCGGTTGCAGCTTTCTGAGAGTGATTTTGTTGAAATAAACCTACCACGGTACAAAATAGGTTTACAGAAGCTTAAGTATAATTAAGCTAATGGGTTATGAATTGAGAAAGTTTAACATAGAGGAAGTGAACCTACATTTGCGTGGAGGGAGAGTGGAAAATAATTTAGAAAAAACCACCCCAAGTTCATCCAAGCGAAATTCTAATCTCGATTTCCCATCCTCTGCAGTTTTGCACAACACGAAACTAGCGCGTTAGCCAACTAGGCCACGGAGGAGGTTACTAATAAGGTAGAGAGCTTAAAACTACAAGCCAAAGGCATAATATCTGTTGACACTTATTTAACAATTCCAAGAGCCGTTTCGGTGGCCGAAGGGTCTAAGGCGTCAATCTCTCATTAGACTATACTGCCGATGACGGGAAAAGTGGGGCTCAATCCCGGTCTCGAGTGTACTGAGGGCAGTTTTCCTAAATGTTATTCCACCCTCCTCCCACGAAAATACAAGTGCACTTGAACAAAATTCAACCTTTCTAATACCTAACACATGAAAGTAATTAGTATGTAGGTGTACATCCCAAACGGGTAGTGAGACGCGATGCTAAAAAAAATAATCGTAGAGTAACTAGATAAAAGGTGACCTGGCGATCTAGGGGTAAGGTGTCAGACTTCTGTGCTGGCATCCGGGGTTCAATACTCGGTCCCGGCATAGATTTATCTGATTACCAAACCCTTCCTTCACCTCTGACAAGACATCTTGTGAATGTGTGGAATGCCAGGCCTCCACCGTGGTTCGGATTCCACGTTAAACCGTAGGTCCTCCATTTCATCTCACAATCACCCTACCATTACACATTAGCGTAAGTGCGTATAACCCGAACGGGTAGTAAGACGCGGTGCTAATAATAATAATAATAATTAGATAAAAGTCTAAATAGACATTCGTTAAGGCATGCTCTACAAATGTCCCTTTTGAGAGATGGTGTCAATTTTTAGAGCTGTAATGTTAAGAGTGAGCTTACTATATTCATATTTTAACGTCTGAAAGAGTTGAGGGGGTTGCCCAACGGATCTCTTGAGACCCGTTGTAGACTTATAGAAATACTTGGTTATTTAAAAAGTGGCCAATTATTTTAAAATATGATTCTCGTCAAAATGTAGGGGAAAGGTATCAACCAATATGCGACTTTTGTATTAAGTCTTTAAAAGTTTTTTTATAACTTAAATAAACAATTAAAGGTGAGACTAACTAATGTCACAGCTCTGAGATCATAGCAAATAGCTAAAAACATAGACCTACCTTCCTTCTAAAAAATTAAGTTTTTTTTAACAGTCACAACCAAACATTTAAATAAAATTGAGGATTATTTTAGTGGTTTAGAAGCTCTGTTATTGTCATTTTCATTTTGGAAAAATACTGCAGCTAGAGGATATTTTCTTATGAGTAGGCGGCGGGCGCGACTTTTGTAAATCAATATAACAATTTACTACTATACTCACTTCGGTGGTTGCGTAATCTAACGCGCTACTCTTTGAATAGACTAGACTGCCGAGGACGGGGAGATTGAGGTTCAAATATCGGCCAGATGTACGGAGGGTGGTTTTCTAAAATGGCTTTCCACCCTCCCTCCACGCTAATGCGGCTACACATCCTCTGAATATAGCCTTCCTAATCCCTAAAAATCCCTAGCGTAATTTATACATATGCGTATAACCCGAACGGGTAGTAAGACACTGTGCTGAAAAAAACCCTCAATTTACTGGTGCACCTAAAGTTTGGTGTCTCAGACAGTCGGTCAAATCGCGGCGTGTGGAGTACAACAACCTTATTAGTTTCTTAGTCTGCGTACTTGTAAGTGTGACGCCAGAAAAACGAAACGTCCTGTTTGAAACGTGAGTTGAACATCAATCCATTGTGCTTCAGAGAGACGTCCTCTCCCACTCACTCATTCACTATTCAACCATCAGACCATTACGCAATAGCTCAATGTTGTGGAGCTGGCCTTCCAGCCCGTAAGGTGTATATGATAATAAAGATCGCCAATCCTAGACACCTTGCATTTGTCAGTTAGCGCGTGACAGCTGGTACAGTAGCCCCATGGCTTCTTTGGTGTTGACTGACAGCTTTGAAAAGCTACCAGACCAAATTATGTATCCCTATCGCCAAACCATATGATCTGCAAAAACATGTGTTTAACAGCTGTCACTTCTGCCGGTCAAAATTTAGGTATATACCTAAATGTAGGCTGTCAAAAGTCAGCTGTGCGCTGCCAGTCAGTACCAAAGAAGCCATGGGGCTACTGTATAAAGGTTCTTTCCGGCGAGGTAAAAAATTTAACACTGTCAGATTGGGTTGGTTCCTTTCCAATAATGGTGAATTGCTCCAGTGGTTGGATGGTATAACCACCAAGGTGTCACTATCACCATAGACTGGACTGCAGTTTACCACGATATCGGGGTTCGATTCCCAATTGGGTGTATTGATGTTTTCCTCAATTGTTTCTCACTCTCTCTACAAGCAAATGCGGGTACATATTCTCTAAAATTCTACTTTCCTCATCTCTATTCCATTAGAGGTGACCTGGCGGTCTAGGGGTAAGGTGTCAGACTTCTATGCTGACGGCCGGGGTTCAATCCCAGGTCCCGGCACAGATTTATCTGATTACCAAACCCTTCCTTCACCTCTGACAAGACATCTTGTGAATGTGAGGAATGCCAGGTCTCCACCGTGGTTCGGATTCCACGTTAAACTGTAGGTCCTCCATTTCATCTCACAATCACCCTACCATTACACATTAGCGTAAGTGCGTATAACCCGAACGGGTAGTAAGACGCGATGCTAATAATAATAATAATATTCCATTAGCTTAGTTAATATTCAAACGTTTCCCGAAAAAGTAGTGTGACGAGGTAGAAAGAAGAAAAGGAGATTTAAAAAAAATATGTTTTCTCCACACCTTATAACACGCCCGGGCTAAAATCATTATAGTAGCACTAGTGAGGTAAGGATGAGTAAGTTCAAATGTAGAGTAGATGTAAGCGAATTTGCGTGGAGATAATGTGGAATATTATTTATGGACCCGCCTCGGTGGCGTAGTTGGCTAAGGCGTTAGTCTTGTTAAGCTCGACTGCAGAGGATGTGGGAGATCGAGGTTCGAATCTCGGTCGGGTGAACTAGGGGTGGTTTTTCATAAATGGTTTTCCACTCTCCCTCCACGCAAATGCGGGTTCACTTCCTCTAGTTCAACCTTACCAAGTCCTAATCCATTAGAGTAATTAGTACTTAAAAGCGTATAACCCGAACGGAACTTGTTCTGAACAGGGTCGAAACCCACGGCTTGTGTCAGGTGTGTAAGACCCCACGCCAAACATAACCCTCCAGGTCTAAATAACATTATTATTATTATTTATGGAGAAAATCCTTAGTACACCCGGATTAAAATCCCGACCTCTACGTCAATGGGAAACCCGACTAGATTAGACCAACATTTAGTCTACGTGTCTACTGATGCGAGAAACTTCCAGATGTCCGATACTTTAGTTAAGTCAGTAGTGTTTCTCGGTTACCGGAAGGACCAAATATTTATCCTATGAAATGTTCAGTTTGTTCCCTTTCACCGTCGGTAAATGTTCTATAGAGTTTGTGCTACTAGATATACTTTAATGCATTCATAGGCAAAGTATTGTTATTTGCAGCTGTCACTTTTGGTATATTTATACTATCAATACAAATGACATATATAAAATGATAACATTGCACTGGCAACAAAAACCATGTATTTTCTAAAAGGCCCTTCCTATGAAAATTTGACTGAGCCGCATCGGTGGTCACATAGTCTAACGCGCCACTCTCGAATTAGACTGGACTGCTGGTGAAGAATACTTTGGGTTTCACAGGTCAGGTGTACTGAGGGTGTTCCAAAACTCTACCTTACTAAACCCTATTCAACTACAGTAGCCCCATGGCTTCTTTGGTGCTGACTGGCAGCTCACAGCTGACTTATGACAGTCAACATTTAGGTATATACCTAAATTTTGACCATCAGAAGTGACAGCTGCTAAACATGTTTTTGCAGATCATATGGTTCGGCGTAGGGATACATAATTTGGTCTGGTAACTTTTCAAAGCTTTTAGTTGTCAGCTGTGAACTGTCAGTCAGCACCAAAGAAGTCATGGGGCTACTGTAACATAATGAATATATGTGTATAGCCTTGTAGTTTCCAACCTTCTGTAGGGTTTTACCACAATTCTTGTTTATGAGACCTTCATGACCTCTTGAGCGCCCAAATGCTTCTTTTTAAATTATCTTCACTTAATCTTACTACCTGTCAGGCTATCTGCATTTAATTACACTTTTGTGGTAGGTATAATTTAGAGGAGATGTACCTTTATTCGCATGGAAGGAGGGAATCGTGTAGTAAAAATCACCCCCAGTACCCACCTTGGTCGGAATTTAAATCCTGACCCTATCACTAACAAACAAAAGGAGCGTGACGTTAAGCCTAAATAATTAATTTAATTATTATAAAAAATATGTGCTTGTATAATAAATATACGAATCTGAATAAAGTGAGTAAAGAGAGAATCAACAAGCCCAGTGGGTATTTTACAAGTTATGGTAATAACCAAACACAAGACTGTTCCAAACCGAGTCAGCATATTATATTTATACCCCAATATTTTCTCGCCATTCAAACTTATCCCACTTGACAATATTTAGTATAGACACAGGTGCCTGCCTGCACAGACTAATAGCAACTATCTAACAAGTAACATTCACTGCATTGTCACCCTCTACAGTGGTCTACTGCAGGCGTCCCTCTCGCAAAAAGACTGGACTACCCATGACAGGGAGATCAGGGCTCGAATCCCAATCGGGTGTATTGAGGGTGGTTTTTCCTAAATGTTATTATTATTATTAGCACCACGTCTTACTACCCGTTCGGGTTATACGCACTTACGCTAATGTGTAATGCTGGGGTGATTGTGAGATGAAATGAAGGACCTACAGTTTAACGTGGGATCCGAACCACGGTGGAGGCCTGGCATTCCCCACATTCACAAGATATCTTGTCAGAGGTGAAGGAAGGGTTTGGTAATCAGATAAATCTTTGCCGGGACCGAGGATTGAACCCCGGCCGCTAGCATAGAAGTCTGACACTTTACCCCTAGACCGCCAGGTCACCTTCCCTAAATGGTTTTTCACTCTTTCTCCATGCAAATGCGGGTAGATTTCCTCAAAATTTAACCATCCTCATCCCTAACACATTAGCATTATCAGTATGGATAGCCAGAAATAAAAAATGTATACAAATAAATACAACCTTGTTTGGCCTGTTACCATTGAATTAAATGGATGTATTATTTACTCAAGAGTCATTTGTCGCTCGCTTCATAGCCAAATGTTCAAAGATGTAGTAATGAAAAAGAAAGTATTGACAAGTTATTCATTTCTAGTATAGGAATAAAAGTATCGATACCATACACATATTAGAAGAAAATTTACTATTAATAACAAAGGTATCTTTATTGAAATATTATTATTATTATTATTATTATTGTTTAGAGTCCCATCGACACAATGAGGTCATTAAGGCCTTGAAATATAAAATCACTGTAAAATCCCCAAGGGGGGAGCGAAATGGTAAATAGTCCACTCATTAAAATAAGCAGGTGGATACAAAAATAATATACAATAATAAAATTATGTATTTAAAAATCTCAATATGAGAAAATATCCATTTGAAACACTCCATAGGCGTGCTCAAATGGGCTATTAAAACGTTTTGAGTGATAAACCTGCTAATAATAAACTATAGGTGTATGCACTACATTAAGAAAACAAAGCAAACATTTTAAAATATAATAAGTTAGTTAAAAAAAACATTAAAATATTAAATGATAAAAAGACAGAAAAAACATATTAAAGAATACAAAAAAAATGTTTTAAGACAAAAATATATTAAAGTACACTAAAAATGTTAAAAATATTCTCAACATGAGATAAAATCCAAATGAGCCAATTTAAAAAAGTGACTCAAATTGCATTAAAAAGATCCTCCTGGACTATAAAATGGAGTAAACAAATAACCCCATCCACGCTATCTTGTAGTAAAAATCTTAGGTCACTTTTAAAATCAAGAGCCAGGCAAATAGGGGCATATTTGCGACACTACACCAAAATGGGTTACACACTAAGGGGAGCATCGCAAAACTCACACACTGGAGGTGGATCCCCTCTTAATAAAAATCCATGGGTCAATTATGTGTGTCCAACACGGAGCCCCGTCACGATGACCTTCTCTCTTCTAGACTTTTATATAGAAGAGGGCCACCGCGACAAACCGTCCCTTATGGAACGCAGCTTGTTCTGAGCAGGGGTCGAAACCCACTGCTCGTGCCAGGTGTGTAAGACCCCACGCCAAACATAACCCTTTAGGTCTAAAAACATGACACCCAGACTCGCCTCAGGAGGGAGATGAACTAGAGCATAAACAAGGAACCATAGAACCGACAGTGATTCTCAGTGAAAAATAATAAATAAGGAAAATGTACTATGAGATAATTGATACAGTCAGAGTTTAGATCAAGAGGCGCTTTACTCAAAGAAACTTTACATACTCAAGAGGGTTCTTTTTAGAGTAGTAGAGGAATGGGCCAGTGAAGAATAAACGTGACCCACACTTAGAGACAATGGTTTAAAAACGGATGTTGTTCAACTAGATGAAAAAATGTTGGCAAGAATTATTCCCACCCAGACTAAGTGTTTGAAAGATCTAATTGACATTTAAATTGCAATGCCTGAGAGTACAAGGCGATTATTTCCAGTAAATTGGGAGCTTTTGAAGCTGCTTTTAGTCGCCCATCATCAACAGCAAGTGCTGAAAGAACTTTTTCGGCCTTAAAGCGACTCAAGACATACCTACGTAGCACCATGGATCAAGATCAAATAAATCGCTTGGCCAATTTGCATGTCTACAACGAACAAGTTGGCAATCTTGATGTTGATGTGTTGTGTGATGAATTTGTCAAGGGATAAGATATAACACAAACTTATTTTGTATGAATTCTAATGCATCCATACCCATACATCACAAATGTTAAATTTTGAAACAAAAGAAAAACTCAAGTTGAGATATTCTATGTACATCATGGTTAGGTCTAGTTATATTTATGATTATTTAAACTTTATTTGTGACAATGTAAATAAATATTTTAATTTTGTTATAGGACTAGTTACGGTAGTATAAATATTTGACTAAAACTATGTTTCTATTATACCTATTTTTAAATTGTACAAGGTCGCTAACTAAAGTAATATTAAAATTTTGTTTGTCAAATAAAATTTTATATATATTTTTTTTTCTAGTATTTATATATATAGTATTTTTTATATTATTGCTGTGTAGCATTGCTCGTTCATGAGTTAAGTGAAATATACTTTGTTGAAAAATATGACGGGGAAATTGAACTCATAATTTTTTCTTAGCAAGAGGTTTTATTTAAGTGTCCAAATATTATTGTTGAGCTTTAGGCAACACCAGAACAGCTGAATAAGATAGTATAATTTTAGTGTATTTTATTATTTTATTTAGTTGTAAAATTCAATATATATTTATATGACCACTTCAAATAGTTTTTAGAAATATCCATTTTACAAAGCTGATACGAGGGTTCCGGGGGAGTTGGGGGTGGAGTTGCGAGGCAAGTCCCTATATTATTTTATTTCTTGCCCCCTGCCACCCCCCAACCTCCCAAACAAATTATGTTCCGCCGCCAATGAGCGTACCCGATTATTGTCATCCCTAAGGTTCTTCCACCAATATTACAACCAGCGCACTTTCATGAAGGAGCTCAATTGCAGAGGTATCCAGTAATTGTCCGAGGAGAGCCAGATTAGCAGCCAAGGTCGTCAACGAAGAATCTAAAAGTTTCTGTGCAGAAATGAACAGCAGGGGGAAGCGAAGAAAGAAGGAAAGAAAGAGAAGGGAAAGAAAGAGAAGGGAGAGAAAAAGAAGGGAAGGAAAAGAAGTAAGAAAAAAGGTGAAAGGAAAAATTTAGGATAGGTTTAGCCTCCCCTTTAAGTCGCCTCTTACGAGAAGCAGGGGGTTACTGCGGGACTGTTCTAAACCCCGTCCCGCGGGGGGATATTGAAATAATAAACAGATAATTTATTCTAGTAGGTTTTTAGTGCTTTTTCATGCATCAAAAATGTTAATGTGTTTTCTAAATATCTTTATAATTTGAATAAAGACCTTATCTAATAATCACAAATAATAATTTTTGCAATGTTATATAACTTAATATGTCCTATTGAATAATTATATCATTAAAAATAATAATAATAGGCTTATTTTCACATAATTGTAATAAAGGTTCTCATTATGTGTCTAGCTCGTTTCCGAAGAAATTACAAGAACTTTTAAAAAGAATTTCAGTGTGTTAGTTAAAAATACTATATTATAATACATACATAATAAAATATGATTGCTTCTTTCGGTAGTGAGCTGGGATGTATGGACTCATATGCATAAAATATGGAAATAAAAAAAGAAGTATTGGTATGGAAAGGAAAATATAGATAAGAGTTTAGTATGAAACTTTTTCCACATCACTAATAGTGAATACTAACAAACTAACTAACAAAAAAACAAGACATCTGGTCAACATCAGTATGGAGTAAACAACATCAGTATGACCAGCCTCAGCAATTTAATAAATGGCTTCTCAGTCTTCTTCTAACTAAATGTTGATAGATTTACTTTATATTCTACATTCTTCAGCCCTAACCTATTAGAATAATTAAAAAGTGTAAGGTAAGTGTAAGACATAAAATAAAAATAAAGTATAAGTGTTACATAGAATTCTTTAGAGAGTAGGGAAATGCCTTAAATAACTTAGATTTGTTTGCTCCAATCTATAATCAACACAAGCTTAAAACAATGTTATAATAACATCAAATGATTTTTTTTAAATTCATGTTACAGAAAATCTGAAGAAACTTCTTTTAAAAATTGATATTTTTATGTTACCAGTAAACCCTTGCGAATATTTCACACATTCAATCCCCCCCCCNCCCCCCCCCCCCCCTCCTTCACCCAAAAAATTGATTTAGTCTTTTGTTGGATTGTTGAAATTAATTAAATACTCAGCGAAGTATATACATACACTAGTAAAGAGAGTTTATTTTCAGTAATTGATACAAAAATACTGTTAGATTTTTATTTTAACTTAAGTTTTAAACAAACAATGTGTTTTAACGTAATCTGAGTATACTATGTCAGAAGTCGATAAAAAATACTATCCCCTAATAACTTATTCATCGCTGTAGACTTTGTATTAGTTGAGAAATAGGGATGTTGACAAGTAAAATAATATATATATGATAAGTTGTGTGTGTATGGCTTACTTTTATTTTTTCTGAATATGGTATGTTGGAGACAATAATTGTACTAATAGTAATAACTAATAACCTTTAGCCGATAACAATAAAAATAGAACCTATGTGCCACTTTCCCATTCCTGGTAAAGAGACAGTTTAATAAAATGATGTGCTTGAACTCACCATGGTATTTTTGAAGAGACGACTTCCACTACGGTGCAACGCGCCACTTTGAACGTTATCACCATTTAGTTCAACATCAGGTTCAACTAGGCCACAATGTTGTGTCAGTTCAGACAACTCGGGGACCGGCTGAACCTTCATTGTACAGAATCAATAAAAGTATTTAAGCACTTTTGTAAAATACCAATAAAAACAAAAGAAAATATACATCAAGCCAAGAAGTTTTTAAATAAATATTTTAATATTTTGGTTGCTTAAATCAGAAACTTATGACTGAGAGCTATGTTAAATCATTAGGCCAGTGTTTAATAATGAACAAAGTATGCACACAAATGTATAGTTATGATATTACCTAATGATTGTGATAATAACACCCGACAAACATGTTTATTTGCTAGGGGATGATTTTCTAATTTTCTATACTTATTTACTCTGAAAGATAGCGAGCTTACCTTGTTTGTTTTCACTATCGTGCCACTTAAGGTGCGGCAGAAGGGAGAGAAAGTATTTTTATAGTTTTTATAGAATTGAAATCTTTTGGCCAAAATAAATAAAATATTTATCCAGTAGCAACAGAGAGTTTAGTTCTATGCGCATGCTAATAACAACATATCTTGAATATCTGTCAAAACTTCTTTTTCTCTTTATTTAAAATTTTTCAACAAAATTTCAGGACACTCTTGACAGATATTCAATATCTGTTGATAGTAGCATGTGCAGAAAGCTAAACTCTATGTTGATACCAGAGAAATATTTGATTTATTTTGGCAAAAAAAAATGTAATGCTATAAAACTATAAAAACTGTAAAATTACTCGCGTTCCCTTCTGCCACACAATAAATGTTAGGGCTATAGTAGAGACCATCAATATCAAACTGTATGTTGTCAATGTAGACAGAGTGTACTAAGGTAATTTGGTTTATTAAACTTGCCAATAAATGATAGCCAACTGATTAGAATAAAATAAAGGGCTAGTAAATCTTGTGTTAAATTATTTTAACGAGGATTTAGGTTTCAAGCTCCTTATCAATAAAAATGATTCAAACACTAAAGAAACATTTATTTAAATGTGGCTGGCTTATATACATCAGCAAATGGAGGGAGCAAGCATGTATGAATGTGTTCCTTTGATTTAATCTCATTTAAAAATAACTTTCCTAAAATGAATTCCATCTCATGCTAAAATTAGCTAGTTAATAACTTTATTAGATATTATCAAAGATCTCTATTTCTGGTACTTTCTGCCATATATTACAAAATTAACTTAGAGTGAAAAGAGGTTTCACCTAAAAGAGAGTTTATCAAAGATAAGAGCTTATTTTATAGTTTGTCTTAAGTTCTTTATATTCAGAAAAAAATACAAGTATAGCATAGTTTAACCTCGCATACAACATACATGTGTTACACCCCAAGTGTGAATTTGCCCAGTTCATGAATCAGGCAAATTTCTGGCCGTTCCATGAATTGGCCTCTCCTGCTGACCATTTCATGAATTGAGAAAAAAATAAACCAGTTTATAAACTGCGCTGCGATTGTGCTGCCCAGTTCATGAACTGGGTAGCTCCAATTGTTTATCAACTGATGTGCAGGACGAGTTTTTGCTAGGCTCGTGAAATGGACAAACAAAGAACAGGTTTGGTCTTTAAGATAAACTTTTAATCATCTTAGAATTAAAGGTTGGGTTTTTTAAAATCATTTTATAATTAAAGATTTGGTTAAGTTAAGTTGGGTTATTTAATATATCTTAGAATGAATTTCAGTTAAACTTTAAGTAGAGAGTACATTAAGTTCCAGTTCATGAAATGGGAAGGATTTAGTGCAATTTTTGTCCCATTCGTGAAATGGTCAAGCAAAGAAGTCGGTTCACAGAATGAGCAGAAATTTTCCCAATTTATTAAATTAGCAGTTTTATTATTTGGGTGTAACATATGTATAGATTAACAAAAAACTTTTTGAAGTCCTAGAAAATCATTATTTTACTTCAAACCAGTTAAATGTTCAGCTGAATTTTAGATAGGTTTCTTTTGTTTTTGCAATTTACTTTAACTTAATTTAATTTCGAAATAAAAAAGTGCTCCCCAGGAAAAGTAAGGTTATTAGCCTGTATTGGTATATTGTAGTTTTATTGATTAGGCCTACAATTGACAACAGTCACTGCGGAAGCATGTAACTGTAGTAAAGGAATTACACGATCACCAAATGTGAGACATCTTTGAATATATATTTTTTTTAATTAAGTAAAGAGGCGAACTATAAATTAAATAACTTAATATAGTCCTATAGCTCTTTCCAATTGTAATAGAAACCAGTAGTTTGGAAGAGGATTAGAGTGAAGCAGAGGAGCATGAAATATTAGCATAAGAGGAGGGAATGGGTCCTCCATAGAAAGAGGTGGATGCTGCATTAAAGAGGGTGAATCAGGGAAAAGAACCACGTGGGGATGAACAAACTGAGGAGATGATAAGAGCTGCAGGAGAAGTGGGATTATAATGGTTATACAGGGTGCTGAGAGTTGTATGGAAGGATAACAGGGTACCAGAAGACTGGACAAAGGGAATTATAGTACCTTTTGGGTTATTCCATGTCAAGTGATCCAATATTTTGTAACGTTGATTGACATTAACATTACAAGCATGAAGGAAATACTAGTGAATGAACACTATTTCTACAACCCTGAAGTAATAAACAATACAGTACTCACCAAAATGCCCCGTTTCTCGGTCAGTGTGTCTCGAGTCTCGTCAACAACATCCCTGCCCGTGAGCACTATATCCGCACTGAGTGTGAAAACATGACTAAAAGAGTGATAGGTGTTGCAAGTTGAGCGCGAGGTCACCCGTTGCATCATGGGAGTGACCTCGTGATGGACACGTGATGTTCTACGCGACCCTCCAATGATCTAGTTGTTTCCTTGGTGACTTACTGCCCCTCTCCCTCTGTTCCGTGTCATTGTTCTTCGATGTTCTTTTGTTCCCCCTATGTTCCCCTCCTCTCAGTGAATAACGGTTTATATACTGGTGCTGTATGTGTGGTAACTTCACTTCTTGAATCAACCGTGTCTTTGACCCTTGCTCTAGGATGGGATTTTTCCCAAGGTATAAATTAATTTTGGCTGTACTAGTTAAAATTACTCTTTCGGAATTATGTTATAAATTTAATTGTAAATTTTATGTTGGGTATAAATTTCTTTTCGTCTAGTACGATACAAAATTAATTTTGGACTTACATCTGTTATTTTGGGTTAATTCTTTGACTTGGTAAAAATGACGAATTACTCAGCCCAAAAATGGCGTAATATATTTTATTACAGGTTAATAGTATTACTGGGATTTTTTGCCCTTCCGGCTTGGTAAATAATGGTTAGAAAGAATGAGGGACATTATCTTTGTAGTTTTTATCTTACATTTTTTAAGGCGTAATGCCTGGATAATATGGGAAATGTTTATAGCCCGTACGGCTAAATATTGTTTGGATTTATTCTTATTACTAAGTAAATCATGCACTAACTCATTTAATGAAGAAGATAGATTTTGGTTGCCATGAATAGTTGTGTTTGTAAATCGTAATTCTAAGTCATATGGTATAGTCCGTGTTTTGAAATGCGGATAGTTAGCCTGTGGCGGCTAGTTTTGTTGTCAGTATATTGCGGGTTGCCGCAGAGACCCATGAAGGGGTCGTATATTTATCTTGAATGTAATTGTTAGCACAAGTGTTGTTATGGCAACGGTACTACTGTATGATCGTGGGCATATACCCTGTTCTCCACATATCCATATTTATATTTTTTATTATCTATTGTTACCTATATATATATATATATATATATCTCAGTGAATAACGGTTTATATACTGGTGCTGTGTGTGTGCTAACTTCACTTCTTGAATCACCCGTGTCTTTGACAATTGCTCTAGGATGGGATTTTTGCCAAGGTATAAATTCATTTTGGCTGTACTAGTTAAAATTACTCTTTCGGAATTATGTTATAAATTTAATTATAGATTTTATGCTGGGTATAAATTTCTTTTCCGCTAGTACGATACAAAATTAATTTTGTACTGTTAATTTTCTCTAAATAAATATTGATTTATTTTCATATGCAACCTTTGATTTACCATTCCAAGTAAAAAAGTCATTGTTTTTACTCTAAGGATTCTCGCCCCTTTTTCTCTTTGACGGATAGTACAAAATAACGGGTGATGGTTGGGAAGGCTTCATGACAGCTAATTGTTGTATAGGTCAAACTGAAGGCCTATGAACGTTTATGTGGTCCTAATGCTCTTCTGCAATTTAATCATTTGTTGTTTATTTTTGACCCTTTTTAGTTTATGTATATGTGCCCTTGCCCTTGTCCATTAGAGGAGAAGGAGGGCGGTACAATTTTAACACTTTTAAACCTTACACTATTGGATTTTTTTTTCTCCAAATTTGGCTCACCTAATGTACCTTCAGAGATAGTAAAAAATGCAAGTTTTCAGATTTTTATATAGAGTAGATTTTAAATTATGGCCCTCTGATATCTTAAAAAAAAATCACAATTTTCTGTTGACATGCAATTACAAAATAAATTATTACTCAGGCTAAAAATGAGATAGAAGGCTAGGTAAAAAAATATTTTGTATCTTATTTTATAATCTATAATATGATATGTAACATCACTAGTTTTGGACATTTATTCAGTTCAAGGTCATACCATACAAATATTGATCTTAAATTTCTCAAAAACATGTTGTTTTTAAATTTTGGGAAAAATCACACATTAAGTTATGCATTTTAACATCATTAGTGAAAAGTTTAATCATGTGTTAGTCAATTTTCTAAAAAGAATAATGCAAAGGATAAACCATCAGTGTTTAAGTAAGATTGCAATTTTGGTTCACAATTGTCAATTTATTTGGATAAAGATAACTATTTTTTTAGTTCAGAATAGTGATATTGTACTGGCATGCTAAAAGAGTTCAAATAAGCTAACAGGGGAAGGGGTTGGGGTGTAGGCTTATAACAAAGATTATTAAAATTAAGGCTAATCTATTGAAATTTATAGATAATTGTACCTTTCGTCAAGTTGGCATTGTCACAATCCCTTCTTCCATATTAACAACTTCTAAAATCCCTTGTGAGATAATTTTGAAAAGCTGTGATTGCTGAGTCCATCTTTTTCTTGCAAAGGTATTAAGTACGGCCAGTGGGACATTTGGCTTTCACCAAGGTCAGGATTTGGCTGACGGGCACTTCTAGTTAATTTCAAAGTCCTGTGGGTATGTAAGGGATAGAGCAGGATCTTCAGAATGCAGGAACTTCTCTTCCACCAAATTGGTTGTCTCGTTATTGGCCAAAATTACACCTGGCCACCATTGGTTGTTGTACTCACACGTTACATATCCTTTCACTTCCGATAGTGTTGGTGTCTGTTTCAAATCTCCTCCTGACAAAGAAGATTGTTCACTCTATGAAAATACCTTTGTCAGTATATGACAAGGCAGAAACTGTGCAACTTATAAGTTCCTGGTAGTGGTTTTGCGACCAGAAATCACTCATCAAGCAATCTCTCTTCTTCTTTGGGTTATTCAATATTAAAAAAAACTCCATGGAGTCAATGTTGGCCTAACTCCATGTAAACAGCTGTGATGTCATAATTTGCTCTTCATAAGGTCGCTGGAGAATTGTCCGTGCAAGTCTTTTCGTGGTTCCTTCCAGATCATCACATACACCTTTACCATGGGCTGTTGCATAGAAATGCCACTTAGCCTTGATTCCAAACTGACTTTCATGGTGAAATATGTTTGAGAAGGTTTTTTTTCCTGCTTTTAAACACTGCAGCAGAAGAACCATCAGAGAAGTCGTAGATTTTTTTTCAAATCACTTTAGGAGAGTCAAGGCACAACTGATGCTAGCTATTTAAACCTCACTCTACAAGCAGCAGGCTATGCAGGTTTCAACATGAAATACCAAGACCTGTTGCTTGGTGTTGTCTCTGTGTCTTGCTTGTACATGATACATGACTAGAGTCTGACAAGTCATACAGAAACTGTACTAGCATGCCCTTGGCTTGTCATATTTTGTTGTTTTCCTAAGATACCAATCTCACACCCAGCAAATCACCTCCCCCCTCCCTTCCCCCACCTGCCGCAAGTTAGCTTATTCAACATATTTTAGCATGATAGTATAATAACACTATTCTGAACTAAAAAAAAAATATCTTTATTCAAAGGAATTGACAATTGTAAATTAAAATTGCAATCTTACTTTTACACTAATGGTTTATCCTTTGCATTATTTTTTTAGAAAATTGACAAAAACATAATCCCACTGTGATCCAATGATGAAACTTTCCACAAATGATATTAAAATACATAAGTTAATGTGTGATATTTTTTAAACTTAAAAAAAACTATGTTTTTGAGAAATTCAATATGACCTTTAACTGAAAAATGTCCAAAACTAGATGTTACATATCATATGAAAGCATATAAAATAAGCTACAAACTTTTTTTTTACCCAGCCTTCTATCTAATTTCTAGCCTGAGTAATAATTTATTATGTAATTACATGTCAACATAAAACTAGGATTTTTTTTAGATTTCAGAGGGCCGTGACTTAAAAACTACTGCAGATAGAAATCTTAAAATTTGAATTGTTTACTACCTAAGAGGGTACATTAGCTGAGCCAAATTTGAAAAAAAAACTAAGAAGGTAAGGTTTTTTTCATTGGTTCACTTGACCTGGAATGACCCTTTTTTTTAGAAATTAGACAGGTATAGGTGTATGAACTATAGAGGAATAATGTTAATGTACTACTGTACAAAAATATATGGGAAGATAATGGAAAAGAAAATAAGAAAATGGAATGAAGATGGATAGAGGAACAGGATGGATTTAGGGAGCAGAGATCTATAAGAGACTTGATCTTTGCATAACAGCTGATAAAAGAAAGTATGAATTTGGGAAGGACTTGGTAAGGTATTTATAAAAGCCATAGAAAGTAAGATAGCCTGGATAGAAATAAATTCTGGAAAGCGGTGGAGTACAATGGAGTGTAAAGAGGAGTTGTAATGAAAGTAAAGCACATGTATGAGGATAACAAGAGTTGTGTTAAGGAAGAGAGGGAGGGTGGGGGGGGGGGATTGAGTGGTTTAAAATAAAAAATAGAGTGAAGCGGGACACCATAGATAGTATCTACTTTATGTATTTGGTAAATAAAATGTTGTTTAATGTAAAAAAATAAGGAAACTCGTGGAGTTTGAATGAGGGCCATTATGTTTGCTTATGACTTTATGGTATGGGGGAAGAAGGACAAATAAGTACAGGAACAGGTCCAAGAATGGAATGAGGAAGTTAAGGAGTGTGGATGGCGAAGAATGAAGCTATGGTGATGACAAGGAAGAGTATACGGCCTAGTAAAACTATGAAGTTGGGTGGAGCAGAGCTGAGAAAGGTACAGAGTGTAAAATACCTTGGAAGCGTGATTTAGGTGAGGAGTGGGAGTGGAACATAGCTAATAAGAGGGCAGCAGGGTGAGTTCCATATGTATGTAAGAGACCTGTTGTGGAGAAGAGAAGTGCCCTCTAAGTGTAATGAAGTGCTGTATTTGTACCTATAGTATCACAATGCAGCAGAAACATGAACAATGAATGTTAGAGAAGCATTGAGAATGTAACAAGAAACAGTATAAGGAATGAAGTAATTAGGGATGGTTTAAAAGTAATATCATTAGAAGAAACACTAAAGAGGAAAAGGTTGCTGTGGTTAGGTCATGTGATGAGAATGGAGAAGGACAGAATACCTAAGAAAGCCTTACAGAATGAAGAGAAGGGTAAAAGACATATTGGAAGACCACGGACAAGATGGATGGACCAAGCGCAGAGGTATATGGAAGCTAAAGGAGTGGACTGGAGACGCGTAGCCGAGGTAGAAGTTTGTAAAGATCGATAGGAATGGAAGAGGATGTGCCAGACGACCCGTGGAGATGGAAATGTTGAATGATGATGGTGATGACTACACTGAAAGAAGTAATGTTCATTGGATCTCAAATAAGGAAACTTCTGAAAGATGATTTATTTATGGTGAAGCTACAGGATACTAAATTGACAGCTTAGATTTTGCTTAAGGCAGTTGTGCATGAATTTCTTAGAAACAGGAAAGAAAACAATTATGAATCTCTGGTGTAAACTTTACTAAACTACTATAAAGATAAGAGATGCTGAATGTCAATGAAAATTTATTTTCTACATTCATATTTTAGCTTTTTCTTGATAATTTTGAAGCCGTGAGTAATGAACATGGGGAACACTTTGATCAAGACATATCAATGACGAAAATACATTATCAAGGTCGCTGGGACCTCCATGATGGTAGATAAATGTTGGGTATTTTTAAGCAGAAATAAAAAAACGAACTAAAATAAAATATCGGTGGCAAACATTTTTAATTATATAAAATGTAAATATTACCTTGTATGATAATAAAAAATTGATAAAATTGTTGTATTTTGACATGAACAAAATTCATGTTGAAGATTGCATATTGAGGTGTGTATTCACTTGAGCATTTGTTCGTGGAGCGTGTTCGGTTCGTTCTGTTCGTTTGGAGTAAAATGCTCAAGTGAATACTGGTCCGAGATCACAAGTCAAATGGAACCAAATGAGCCAAACGCTATCTAACTGTCTGTTTTTTGGAAATGTTCAAAGGAAGTCAGTTGTTTGCCTGTGATCAGTGTCTACGTGTTTTCGCAACTGTTCAGACCATTCAGAGTGTTTGCTGCCATAGAGTGGGCCGCAGAAGAATGTCTAAGGTTAATAGATATCTATGAAGAAAATCCAGTGCTGTGGAACCCTCAACATTTAAGATTAAGTATAGTATTCTCATTCCACACAGATGCAGGTGCACTTCCTCTATATTCAACCTTCCTAGTCCCGTACCCGTTTGCGTAATTAGTACGGATAGTAAGGCGTGGTGCTAACATAAACATACTAAGTATGCCTACCTTGATTCAATGTTTGAGTGCTTTGTTCAATGCGAAACAAGTTTCCATAACTACAACACTAATACGTTGTTTTGAAATCTTGAACAGGTACTGCAAGTTTGCAAATGAGTCCCCAGTTGCTAAAAAAAATAACGTTAGTGCCAAACGACCTTTCACTGGTACTGCTTTACGGAACTTTGTGTACTTCTTCGCAATTTTATAGCCGACAAGGTTAACCAAAATCTCAAAGTCTTGAGATGACATTCGGGTGAAGTTTCAGAAATGTCCTTCATACAATCCCCTAGTTATGTATGTGTCCGCCTACAATACAGCCGCCTTATCCACAGTTTCCTGTCCCTATATTTATTTTTTTATTCTTTTTAGTCAATGCACACTGCATAAAGTAAGAATCTGCTGCCACTATCAATTCCATTTTGAGAATGAGCTCCAGTGCTTGTCCTGTTTGTGGCAAAATTGGCGGGAACAAGTCGAGCACCAGCAAACGGTCTGAATTCTCGGAGTATTCGGACATATAATTTGTTCGCACTCGTTTAGGTTGTTCAGGATGTTTGGCTAGTTCTGTTCATTCAATGTGAAATGCTCAAGGTTATACACACCTTTATATGTATAAATGTATGGTACTAAATATTGGTAATTCGTCTGGAAAATTTAATTCAAGTTTATATTTTGATGTAGACAAGTCATACAACAATTATTGGCATTTTTGGAACCTGATCATTAATTTCCATTAGAATCAATGAAAATATATATATATATATATATATATGCTAGTGTTATTTGATTTTATGTTTAGAGAGTAATAAAAATATTTACATTCAGAGATTATATTAAAAAAAGAATCTCGTTTTTAGTAGGTTGATTGAGGAAAACCAATCTTGTATGCCAAATGGAAATGAAAATAAATTATTGAAAATGTTGAGCATGTTCCTAGTTCCAATAGAATGACCAATAAAACTATTTTATATGAAATATGGAATTAAAGCGCTTGTAAAATCAAATTTACTTTTTCAGGTTTTAATAAAATCAGCTCATCTATTCAAACTAGATAACTACTTCAAAATTGTTAGTGTAAATTCCAAAAATATAGCAAGTATCCGATTCATGTAATTAATAAAAAATAACTTTATTAAATGTATCAATAATATTCTAAAAATAATTACCTTAACTGTAACATGTGTGCCAGAAGACTTGATGAGGTCAATAATCTCTTCTCTACTTTTGTCATCCACAAGTGTACCATTCACCTCAAGCAATCGGTCACCAGGCAAAAGTCCTGTCTCATTATTATGTTGCCCTACTGAACCTGGTTCTGCAAATATTACTGCCCTAGTTTGCTGCTGACCACTACCAAGACGTTCAGTCACCATTGCTCTTCGTAATGAAAAGCCAAAGTCTCCTCTTGGTGGTGGCTGGCGTTGAATTGTGAGTACACGATGTTTAAGCAAAAATGCCGGAGCCAATGGAGGAAGAGGAAGCTCACCAAATAAATCTTCGAGTCCTTCTGAAGAATATCGATTCCAACGATTGTGAAAACCTGAAAATCCTTGACTCTCACCAACCGGACTTAAACTGAACGGTGGAGTGGCAAAACTACTATTAGTTGTTGTAGTATCAGTAAGGCTCTCAGCACTGGGACTAGTACTGGTCACTGTAAGAAGTTTATTTGGTGTATCAATGGTTGAACTAGCTAGAAATGGTGATGTAAGATTGGATGCACTGTGATCACCTGTTTGTATGGAAGATGGCACAAGATCATCACTGGTCTTACTTGAATCTTGTTGACTACTACGATGTTCGACTCTATCAAGACAGTTTTTGGAAGTGGATATTCCTAAGGGAACTTGGTCTGCAGCAGATGATTCTTTGACTAATATATTTCTGCTGTTAAAATTAAGTTTACTATGAGAAGTTAATTGAGGTATATTTTGGTATGCAATTACTTCATTTTGTAGAGTGTTTCTCACCAAAACACTACTGGAATCACTCGAATGATTTTCACCATTATGATTTGCTAGGTCACCACTTGCAACACTGCTAACACTAAGTCTTGGTCCTTTAAGTATCCCACGTTTTGGAGGGCGTGGAGGCAGTGGCGGAAGAAACCTCTGCTGAAGACTGGCAGAGGTGGCAGGATTGCTAAGAGAGGTGAGACTAGCCTCACTACTGTCACTTTGGGTCAATGTGTCACTGCCTCGAACCCACAATGATGCTGATGAAGATGGACTAGCAGCATGACTGGAGTTTTCGCAGTGGCTATCATTGTGTTCCAGGCCAGCTAGGAAGCTTGCTGTGTAATCTGCTGTAATACCACTGGGTAGTTTTTCCTTTTTCCACGAATTTTTAACGAACGCCTCACCTGGAAGTGGTAGAACAGTTTGTATGAATATTTTTATTTCAACAATGGAATGATTACAAGTTTATAGTATCAAGCTAAGGAATAAAAACTAGGATTATTTAAAATGAGAAAGGATTATTTAAAATGAGAGAGCCTTTACTAAAAGCATGATCAAAAGACGTTACCTTTTATATTTAAGGGTGATAAGTCACCCTCTAAATGAGTTACTTTTTCTATAGGATGATGAAAAGCCAGCTTATAAATAAGTTACCTTCATTTTAGTTTAAGGGCCTAAATGAAAATGTAATAACAAATAGTTTTATTACTAGAAATAGTGTTTAGACAGAATAGCTTAATATATTTAAAATATATTCCAATTATTACTTTAAAGTGATACCTGATAAATCATAATAAATTGAGAGACACCATAATGAATTAAGAGTAGTTATTAGGTATTATAGTCTCATAAACAAACAATATTTAACTCGTTAACATTTCATATTGATTGATAAATGTTCAAGACTTTATATTATAAAATAAATACATTGTAAATCATCAATATGCATAACAATACATGGCATTGTATAATTAATGATGCAGCATCAGTACCAAAGAAATGTTAGTCATTTTTATGTATTTAAAATAAATGTGTGTCTAGCAGAAAATAAATTTAGTCCATCTCATAAAATTTAAGGAGGGAGTCAAAAATAATGAGAGAAACATTACAATTCAAAATATTGTTCAAAATGTTAAATTTAAAATATGTTATTTTCAAATAATTGGTTGTCATATGCACAATAAGTTCATATTCAACTACAGTGAAGTTTTTTTTATAACTCTCCCAAGCTCAAATCTTGTTTGTGTTATACTATCGTGGAGCTCTGTTTGGTTAGCTTAAAAATATAAAAATATTTTACTTTTATTTTTGCAGCTTTATTTCATGAGTGTATATTCTTCATTTATAATTTCTAAGAAAATTTAAAACTTGTTTGTACCGCATCATACTACTTATGTACTAATTATGCTAATGGGAGGGGAGGTTGAATTCAAAGTAAGTGTACTCACATTTGCATGTAGAGCGCGTGGGAAATCATTTAATAAAAACCATACTTATTACACCTGACTGGGATCGAACCATGATCTGCCCATCATCGGAAATCTAGTCTATTGCGTGAGTAACAAATTAGACCATGCGGCCACCAAAGCAGGCATATACGTATTTATTTTTAAACATTTTGTTTGTGTTTGTATCACTTAGTCTGTTCTGCCGGTGATGTGAGGTCAGGATTTGAATCCCAGGTAGGTGTACTGAGGTTGGTTTATGGTTTATCACTCTTCCTACAGGCATATAAAGGTATATTCCCTCTAAAAATATATACATTATTGATCATTAACATATTAGCATAATTAATATATATGTGTACAGCACTAACAAGTAATGAGATCCAGTGAGGAAAAAAAAGCCAATTTCAGTGCTGCCATTATCTGTGTAGGATTAATTAGAATATATTTTTTTTAGAATATGTCATTAGAAAAAATTAGAGATAAGTATGCTGCGTAGTAATTATATAATTTATTGTATTTATTTTGACTAACAAGTTATGTGTGTGGATTTTAAGCAAATGCGCAAGCACTCAAGTTTATATGAAAATTTTTACACTATATATTCAAAATTGCTTAAACTTCTGTGACTTTCTGCTTAGAATTAAATCTCAAACTTATTCAAAGTCAAAATAAAAAGTTTAAAGTTATACACCAACCTTTTGTGTCATAATTACTTGCTTACTCTATGGCACTAGGAACTCTTAAGTTCATTGCCGCACTTAGAAAAGTATGATACCTATCACTATCTTGAGCTAGTTCTAACCATTCTACTACATAACACCATATATCTTTCAGGGCCATTCTAATATTCTCTTCCTATCTGTGTATAGGTCTTCCTAATGGTCTATTCCCATTGTATTTGCCAGTCAATACCCTGAGCATGGTGATATTATTATTATTATTATTATTAGCACCGCGTCTAACTACCCGTTCGGGTTATAAGCACTTACGCTAATGTGTAATGGTAGGGTGATTGTGAGATGAAATGGAGGACCCACAGTTTAACGGGGAATCCGAACCACGGTGGAGGCCTGGCATTCCCCACATTCACAAGATGTCTCGTCAGAGGTGAAGGAAGGGTTTGATAATCAGATAAATCTGTGCCGGGACTGAGGATTGAACCCCGGCCGTCAGCACAGAAGTCTGACACCTTACCTACCCCTAGACCGCCAGGTAACCGAGCATGGTTATAGATTCTCCCATTAGTGCTGAATGTTCTGATTACCGTAATCTATGAGACATGACTATCCAACAATGCCTTGTGAAGAGAACAAGGTATGCAGCTCTTTCTCCACTCCTGAGTATCCTCATCCCTTTTTGAAATAAATATCTTAATAAGCACCTTATTTTTGAACATCCTAAATTTCTTTTTTTTTCACCTGAGGTTAGAGATCATGTTTCACACCTAAAGAGAAAAACCTGTAGATCTATTGTATTTTATATTCTGAGTTTTGCATTCCTTGAAAGCAGGAGAGATATCAACAACTTATTGACCGAGATATAACATGCATTGCTCGACTATTAAGTGTGTCAAAGGCTATTAAAAGATGTAGGCCTAGTTTAGTTATCAATTTGTTTTGTATTATTTTTGCAATGATTATATTATTAGTTTATACAATAAGAGTGATCTGACAGGATATAATTTATATTAGTTTAATAATTCATGAGTATAAAAAACCTATACCTGATGGTTATCCACAAGATCAATCATGATAGCTAAAAATTCAATCAAGTGAAAAATGAACCCGGGACATTTGGCTTTGAGCACCAATACTCTACCGCGGAGCTGACCAAAGTCCAGGGTTTGGATCCCGTGACCAGATTGTCATTTTTCACTTCAATGAATTCTATCAGTGTGTTTAACCCGAGGGTTATTGACGACAATCTAATAAGGGTATATGGGATTGTTAAAAGAAAATTAGCTTGTGTTGCATAGAGAGAGGATGGGAAAAGAATCCCTAGTACAATCAATTGATTTTTGAACCCCTGCCTTCTTAAAAATAGCCAAGTGCGTTGAGTGTTTAGTGCTTGAGTAATGAACATTTATAAGGCCACATTTAAAGGAAAAATTAAAACTGATATCAGTGACTGAGCAATGCATTTGAAATAAGGCTACATTTAAAGGAGAAATTAAAATTGCTATTAAAAATCAGATCTAATCACTAAAAAGTCATAGGCTATGTAAAAGTCTAATACAAACTCGTTTTTTTTATCTGCTAAAAAGATATAAATGTGTATGGAAAATCAGTATATCAATTTAAATACCAGTAGTTTTAAAATTCAAAAATATAATTAAAATATGAAAACTTTTTATTAGAATCATATCCTGCTTTGTGTATTTTTTTTTTTACATCCATCACTGTTTTCAACCTATGGTCTGTGGAAGCTTGTTTAATTCAAGCCATATATTCTCCACTACCGGCTGGCTAGGCCATTCTTAGCTTCATATGTCTTATAAGCTAAACTAAGACTAGGACAGGCACAACATCCAGCCCCCAGTTGTTAACTTATCAGTGTGAAAGGGTAAATCCACATTTTGACAATGATAAATTTTTCAGCCATGCCAAGAGTCAAACCTGGTACCCTTAGCTTGGTAGACAGACACGCTACTAACCGAGCTAAGGTGTTGGATTGAGTCCTGAACCTCAAATTGATTTTCTATGTTAAATTATAAACTATTGAAAGCAAACCAAATCAAAACTCTTTTTCCTCCCTCTACATGGTGTCTACTCAACTTGACCAATGAAATCCCCGACTTTTTCCCTGATTTCCCCTGATCAGTTCCTAAAATTCCCCACTAAAATGTATGTAACATCCTTCTAACTCCCACCCCCCCTCTTCTCCACTCGTTTTACTATTAATATTTTTTATGAATAATAATAAGTTTTAAAATTTGAATATTTTTTTAAATTTGTATTAAAATTGTTTACTAGGAATTAAAAATATATTACACAGCTACAAACAAAAAAATTACATAATTTACTGATTTAATGATTATTGAATTTCATATTTTGAGTAAAATATCATTTTCCCGGATTTTTATTGTGATTTACCAAATTTCCGGCTTGTTCACGTTTTTTCCCGATCACTTCAAATTCCCGGCTAATTCCTGTTTTCCCTGATGGTAGACACCCTGCTCTCCCTTTACTCCTCCTCTCCTTGATTGATAAATGGGGGTGGTATGTTTCTTTTCATTAATCATTAACTCAATGGTTTGAGAAATGAGGTTAAAAATCGAATAAACCTTCCATGTATTAAGTGTGTAAAAATAAAAACTAATTACAGAATTAACAGTATTATTTTTTTGTGCAGCCTGTCTCAATACTTATCTGTATTACCAACCACACACGATATTAATATTACAAGATAAGATAAATTGTAATGATTATCAACTTTAATAAGTGCACACAAAACCAATCTGAACAAACAAGTTTCCAAAAGGAATTTTTTTTAGTTCTGTTAAAATAAAGTAATAACAACACCTAAATTAATGCTGTTCCATTGTAAGAATTACACACAAATTACAGTAAAAGCTGCTTTCCTAAAATTTAATAAATGTTTGTCTGTTGGTGTGACAATTATATTCATGCTTTAAGGACCTAACTATAAAATACTAACTGAACAAAGAGAAAATAAGTTTCCCACAGTTGACTTTAAACATTATTATTATATTCTGAAAATTGAAAAATGACACCTGGACACGGGAATCGAAACCGGCACCTTCGGCTTAGTACGCCAATGCTCTTACCACTGAGCACTAAGCTGAAGGTCCCGGGTTCGATTCCCGTGTCCAGGTGTATGTAATATGATATCTAAGAGGTGTTATCCTCACTAAAAAATGTATTAACAATAGTTTCGGCTATTTGTTTCATTATTATTATTATTATTATTATTATTATTATTATTATTATTATTATTTAATTGGTTATTCTATATGTTTTTTTCTATTAGGGTATGTGATTTTTTCAAACTTTGCACTGTAATAAAAGATGCAAGATGTGTGTGTCACTAAAAAAAATTAATGAAGTGTAGAGTCTACTGTGTATTGATAATATATCTTTATTTAGACTTGCACCAACCTCATCGAGCCTCAGTAATTCCTCAGTTGTCATATTTCCTCGATCTCTTTTCTTATTTTCTTTCCGTTCTTTTTTCTCCTTTTTCCTCTTTTCTTTCTCCTCCTTCTCAGCACCGCCCTTCTTCATAAAATTAAACATCACTTTGTAAAAAAAAATATTTAAGTAATAAGAGAGTCTGAAAACAAGAGAGATAATGCAACAATTTATTGATAGCCTTTAGATTCTATGTCAATAAACAAGTACAGCCCTTAATCAAATAAATAGTATGATGTTGAATTGCCAAATGTTTTGTTGTATACAAATCATGCCAATAAAACAATTTAAAAAATTGTATATATATATATAAAATTGTATATACACACTTATATATGTTTGTATATAACTTAGTGATATGCTGTATATATTTATATAAGCATTTTTTAGAGAAAAACAGTGTTAGCAAGTAATTTGGTGTGTGGTGTAGAATCTATTTCCAATTTTTTTTATCTTTAAAATATCTGGAATGTAATCTCATTACCATTTTAAAGTATCACTAGGAAAGATTGTATATTAGTATGAGATTTTTAAAACTCCAGGCTCAACATAACTTAGTTAGAAACTAGGAAAATCAATATTAGCTGAGTGCAACCATACCACACTACAATAATTTATATTTTGAACATTATATTCCTCAAAGAAACTAGTAAAAAGTTAAATGGGAAGTTGACTATGAAAACAGTTATAAACAGGAACTTATGTAACTTAAAGCAGTGGCGACTCGTGACCAAAAAAATAGGTGGTGCACAGTTAAAATATTCTAAAATATGATATATACACTTTTAATATATCGTACCTATCTATATTTACATATCGTTTTAATTAGGCTAATATTTTACAGCAGTACGGGGGTGTAGGAAGCTTCTAAACAAATACAGGACTCTACTTTTGAAAGAAAAATCTATATTATACAATTATGAAGGTTTGACGGTAAAAATATTGACAGCTAAAAATATACCAAATTTTTAGTAAATTACTGACATTCTGAGCTGTTATTTACAATACATTACAAACCAACATTAATTTGAAAAAAAATAAAAAATAATTGAACACACCTACATTATTACAATCTTTTACTTTGCTGGTGCAATCATAAATAATTAAACACCTTAGAATAAAACACTCACATAATAAATGAAAACATTATTTACAAAAAACCCAACAATTTAATCTTAAACGCCTCAAGCTACTTTAAATAAAAACTCCATTCTTCTTTCTTTAGATTTTGCGAGTTTTTCAATGACTCTAGAGTTAAAGTCTGAAATGTTCATAATAAAGTTTCTTTCGACAGACAGCATGGCGAGAGCTAACAACCTTTCCTGGTGCATGGTATTTCTTAAAAATGTTTTGACACGTTTTAGTGTAGAAAAACATCTTTCTACTTCTGCCGTTGTCATAGGAATTGTTATAATAATATTTACAAGTTTTAGGCATTCTTCAAAAATTTCACTTAAATTGACTCAAGACGCCATGACATATGTGTTTCAATATGGTCATCCAGATGTGTTCATCATGTAGCGTGTCAACCAAATGGTTGAACAGCGACAAGAAAATATTTAATATTTTTGGGATTTTATGCGAGACAGAAATTAAATCAGCATATTTAATATAATCTGTCTCTAAAGTTATATCTTCTGATCTACGAAAGTTACCTATCGTCTAACCTCTTAACACGTGGTTGATCAAAAATATTGTCTTTTGATAATTACAGTGTTAAATATCATAAAGAAGGCTAATATTATTGTGTTTATTAACTAAAGACTTTAACAGTTCGCTTTTCCTGGTGGATAATAATTCATAAACTGGCGTTCTCCTGCCACGTGGTATACGCACACGAAAAATGTTAAAAAATATGTCTATATCCTTACTTCTCATAAAAACAACCGTGGATATTAAATAAGTAAATTAATACAGATATATTATGATATAATATATTTATGAACAAGCTCACCCCAGCCAGATGTCTGCAGATATCATTCTTTTAAAAAACACGAGGTT
>CABFOW010002567.1:15891-66084 GCA_902141385.1 Timema californicum | reverse complement strand
TCTATATATATATATATATATATATATATATATATAGTACCCACAGGTTCATTCATATTCACATGTAACCTTAAGTGGACCGAGGAAGAAGAGGCATTAAATGTCAGACAAAAGCCCCAAGACAGACATGACATTATTGCAGGAGTTTTTCATATAAAAGTTAAAAATATGATCCATTTCTTGATTAAAGGCTCTATTTTCAGTTAAAGTAGGTGTTACATGTACACTGTGGAGTGTCAGAAGCGTGGTTTGCCTCACGCCCAAATTTTGCTATGGCTTCAAGACAGAATCATGCCTGCCCAAATCGACAGTGTCATGAGCGCAGAGATTCCTGATGTAGAACTTGATCCAGTTCTTCATGAAATTGTAAAGTCTACGATGATTCATGGGCCGTGTGGAAATTTGTACAGAAATTCACCATGTATGATCGGCAGCTCATGTAGCAAGAGATACCCACGTCCACTAACCAAGGATACTCAGACTGCAGATGACGGCTATCCCCAGTACCATAGACGATCTCCTTCTGATGGTGGTTTTACAGTCAATATAAACAGAGTAGACCTTGGTAATAAGTGGGTGGTGCCGTACAACCCTGTCCTGTCCCAAACCTTTATGTCCCACACTAGCACGGAATTATGTAGCTCTGTGAACAAAGGCTGTGAACAAAGGCAGTGAACAAGGACAGTGATCAGGCAGTGTTTGGCTTAGAGAACGAATAGGATGAAGTTACCAAGTATGAGGAAGGACGGTATATTAGTAGTTCTGAAACTGCTTGGAGAAACTTATGCTTCCCCATTCATGAAAGATATCCACCCATCATGCATCTCTCCATCCATCTTGAGAACAGTTGACAAGTTTATTTCACAACTTATAATGTCGCAGGTAAAGTACAGACCCTCCAAAAATAACTCTCTTAACATTTTCTTGAACTTTGCAAAGTAGATACGTTTGCCAGGGGACGTATCTACAGTGAAGTCCCAATGTACTTTGTTTAGCCGGAAAAAGCAGGGAAAGGCTGCCCCTGTACAAGCAGGAGTCAAACAGGATCAAATGTACACAGTACATCTGAACAATGCTGAATGCTACTACTACTTCCGAATCCTACTTTACAAAGTTCAAGGACCCATTTGCTTTAATGACCTTAATAAAGTGTTAGATGTAGTATATCCTACTTATCAATCTGCCTGCCGAGCGTTGGGGTTGTTGGAGGATGATACTCACTGGGACCGCACTCTGGAGGAAGCCATCATTTCTCACTCACTGTACAAGCTCTGGGAACTATTTTCTGTTATATTGGTGTTTTGTCAATTGGCATATCATTTAAAGCTTTGGGAAAATCACAGAGACAGTCATTCTGGGAAAATAAAAAGGCAGGTGGAGAATGAGTTTCAAGAGGTTGGCATTGAACACTGGATAGACATTATTTACAACAAATGTTTAGTGCTTTTAGAAAACATAGTATTTTCAATGTCTAACCAACCACTTCAGCAGCTTGGCCTTCCCTCGCCGTCTAATGATCTAAATGAAGTTAGTGTCAATCGCGAATACCTCAGAGAAATTTCTTACGACGTAGTCCAACTTTCTGAATCAGTTGTTCAAAATATTACTTAACTCAACACCAAACATAGTCAAGTCTCTCAAGAGGTCATTGATAGGGTTAGTTCAGATTCTGGACGGCTTTTATTTATTGACGGTCCAGGTGGAAAAGGTCAAACGTTTTTGATTAATCTGTTGCTTGCCAGTGTAAGGAAAAACAAGAAAATAGCGATATCTGTATTAGCATCAGGTATAGTTGAGACTTTGTTAAGACGGTGGGAAGACAGCACATTCTGCCTTGAAATTTCCTCTCAACTTGAATTAATTTGAGACTCCTCTGTGTAATGTTTCAAAACGGAGTGAAACTGCCCAGCTACTTAAAGAGTGCAAGTTGATCGTTTGGAATGAGTGTACTATGGCTCACAAGGGAGGAGTAGAAGCGTTGGACAGGACACTCCAGGACATTCAGATTAGTAAACATCTGATGGGTGGGATGACTGTACTACTGGCTGGGGACTTCTGGCTGACACTACCTGTTGTGCCTCGAGGCACATGTGCTGATGAGGTAAAAGCCTGCCTCGAGTCATCCTACTTGTGACCTAAAGTCCAAGTCCTATCCTTACGACTCAATATGAGGGTCCATCTCAAAGGCGATTTGAAGGCAGAAGAGTTTTCAAACTTACTTTTAGAAAGGTGACCTTGCGGTCTAAGGGTAAAGAGTCGGACTTCTGTGCTGGGGGTCCGGGGTTCAATCCTCGGTCCCGGCACAGATTTATCTGATTACCAAACCCTTCCTTCACCTCTGTCTGACAAGACATCTTGTGAATGTGGGGAATGCCAGGCCTCCACCATGGTTCGGATTCCACATTAAACTGTAGGTCCCTATTTCATCTCACAATCACCCTACCATTACACATTAGCGTAAGTGCGTATAACCGGAACGGGTAGTAAGACGCGGTGCTGCTAATAATAATAATAATAATAATAATAATGATAATAATAATAATAATAATTCTAGAAATTGGCGATGGAAGGTTAAAGGAATAAGATGACAAAGTCCACATTCTGGAAAATCTCTGCGAAGTTTTTAAGGATTTGAAGACATTAAGTGACAAGATTTACCCTGATTAAAGCAATTTACACATTAAAGACCCGAAATGGCTTAAGGGGGAGATCTATTATCACGCCTAAGAATGACACCGCAACAAGCATTAATGATTTGTTATTGGACAAACTTCCTACTGAGATGGTGAGATATCAGTCTGTGGACTCCGTGGTGGAGATAGAGGACGCGGTCCACTACCCCGTGAAGTTCCTCCACACATTAAATCCACCAGGGATTCCAGCTCACAATCTCTGTCTGAAAGTTGGAGCTCCAATATTACTGCTACGGAATCTGATACCTCCTAAGCTTTGTAATGACACCAGGCTGCAGGTGAAGTCTTTACATAGTAACGTGATTGAATCAACCATATTTACAGCATGTGGTACGAGAGAAACAGTTTTTATACCCCTCATTCCTTTGATTCCCTATGACCACCACTTTCAATTCAAACGACTGCAATTTCCCATCAAAGTATGCTTCGCAATGACAATAAACAAAGCTCAGGAGCAGTCTCTGAAAGTTGCTGGTGTGTATTTAATAAATGACTGTTTCTCCCATGGCCAGTTGTAAGTAGCCTGTTCACGTGTAAGCTCTTCTAATAGCCTCGTGATTCTGCGGCCAGAGGGTTGAACACAAAATATAGTTTATAAGTAAGTTTTATAAACATTCTTTAGCCAAATTTACAATGTTGTTTAAAATATATGTTGCTCCTTATTTTCCTTTCCCTTATAGATATTGAACAAGTTAATTACTATGTATTAGTACAAAAAAAGTAATTTTCTGTAATGATCATAAAGAGTACTCCGTAGCGAAGCACGGGTATTTAGCTAGTTCCTCTATAAACACTTGCCCCCCGACTTTAGTATCTACAACTAATAAATGTTTAAATTTTGCAAAATTAGGCTTTAAATATATTTAGTCAGGACGTCCATTGCTAGTAATGTAATAATGGTAGGTTTAGAGCAGTTTAGTGATACTGGAGGCCAGTAGTGCACACAAATGGTGGTTGGGGATTGCAAACTTATATCCTCCTTTTTTTTCCATGCCCCTTAGATGGCAGATAATTATAGTAAAAGTTAAAAAATGGTGTGAAGTATAACTAAAATTAAAGCCCTATATATATAATGTTTCAAGTGCATGGGCTGGATTTTAACACCAAGTTTATTATTATTATTATTATTATTAGCACCGCGTCTTACTACCCGCTTGGGTTGTACACACTTTACGCTAATGTGTAATGGTAGGGTGATTGTGAGATGAAATGGAGGACCTACAGTTTAACGTGGAATCTGAACCACGGTGGAGGGCTGGCACTACACACATTCACAAGTTGTAATTAATACCAGTCTTGTCAAAGGTGAAGGAAGGGTTTGGCAATCAGATAAATCTGTGTCGGGACCGAGGATTGAACCCTGGACCCCCAGCACAGAAGTCTGACACCTTAACCCCTAGACCACCAGGTCCACGAATAACACCAAGTTGATGACTTGATATTCAAGAGGAGTGATGTTATGCACATTAAAAGGGCTGCTAAAATTCAAAAATGGGAAAAAGTAGGCTACAAGAATAATAGCAATGATGTAGACAAAGGTTTAGATCTGGGATGCTGACTTCTGCAAAGAGCAGATTAGCCAAAAATTAGTTTATTAATAACAAATCTTATCAATAATCAACCTTACTTGTTTGAATGTTTACTGTAGGCCTTCTACTTATTTCCATAGAAAACTTTTGTTCCTTAAGAGTGCTTTTCCAAATAATGACTCGTTTGTTTTGCAATAATTGACCTTCCGTTTTTGATCATTCTCATGTGACTTCAATATTGTTTTTATAGCACCATGTTTTACTACCCATCTAAAATGTTAATTATTCATAGAGGTATATTGATCACAATCAGCATTTAAAAACAGGCCTATATTAGAGCATATTGTGTTTCGGATAATTTTATTACTTTCATTCATTTATTTTTCAGTTTTATTTCTTCAGTTGTTATTGTAATGTAATGTTGTATTGAAATAATTGTAGGCACCTCAAAAAGGTGCAATTGTAGAAACTTTTTATTTGTCATATTATAGTAAAATAAATGATGTTTTATCATTAATGCACACAATAAAAATAAAATAGTAATATTTAAAAAATGTTTAGGAAAATGTATATAATTTTGAAATTAAAACACAGCTCATCGTAACCACACAAAAACGTACAACCATATTGTGTAATAATACACGAAGTAAGCTGTCAAAACATATTGATAGCAAATGAGAAGCTCAAAACTAAATACATGACTGTTTCAATAGCGCTACGAGATATTTTAGCAAGCAATAATAGATATAGTATTTTTCCTAGCGAAAACAGTCCCTTAACCTTTCATGTGTCAAAAAAACAATGTAGAAAGTTTTTATGTGGTAAAAATCATTGTTAATTTAAATTGGATAATGTTTTTAAAAATAGTTTTTACGTGCAGGAATGGAATAAGATAAGAATAATAAAATAGGAAAATAATAGGAGAATGGATGAAAATGGTGTTTCTCATAAATGCAATTGTTGGGTGAATTTTTTTTTTAATTCTGATATTTCAGGAAAAGTATGGGACATAATACTTTTTAAAAAGCATATACAGATTATTTTATTTAAAATAGCTTATATCTATATTTTCTTATCATTACAAAAAATAATTAAGATGCCAAATTAAAAAATAACAAGATTTATAGTTTAATAATTTTGAATAGTTAAAGGATTAAAACAAACCAATTCAAATCACAAGCTAAATGTTGAAACATAAATATTTAAAATTTGTATGTCGACTCATCACAATCCTTTTCACTGCATCGACATTGTTCATATCAACATTAAATTGTTTATTTGATCAATGTTATTCAAAATTTTAATCTATTAACACATGAAAGGTTAGGCTAAATTAGGTTGGATAAGAAATGTAAATAAATAGATATATATTTATGGTCTATATATATATATATATTTATTGATTTATGGCATATATATATATATTCAGTTTTTAACTAACCTAAATTAACCTAACCTTTAATGCATTTTCATGTGTTCATAGATTAAAATTTTGAATTATATTATAATTATTATATTATAGGTCCTATGTATCGATATAAATTATTGAAGGTTTAAAGATAGCCTTTTATCATAGTGATAATTTAAACAATAATTTATGCTTCTATATTTGTGATGTCATCTAACAAGTGTAGCAGTTGTAATTGATCTAGTTTGGATGGTTACTTTTGTGAGCTTACATAATTTAATATCCATTAGTAAGTTTTCAGTAGCCTATTTCTTAAAACAAGATAAAAAAAAAGACAAGAATTTAAAAAATCTTATATTATTCTCTATATTAGTATTTCCCAAGAGGCAGAACACAGGCCAAAGGCGACTCGTGAAGGAGGTCAGTCTGGCCCGAGGTCACTGATTAAACCGAAAAAGTAAATAATTAAGCTCAAAAATTATGTAATTAAACTGAAAAAAATTATAGTTACAACCCAACAACACTGTTTTACACTGTATTTAAATCTTAAATAAAAATAAGGTTTATAATATTATGAGGAACTTAGTTTTAATTTTGAGTAAAAGTAGATTTACCAAATTAAATTTTCAAGCCCTCTGGCTCGGTCCATGAAAAAATATATAATTGTGGCGCTTGGTGAGCAGTATTGAGAACCACTGCTCTTTTGCTCTATATGATGAGTACTATCCTCAAAATATATTGACACAAGTCATGGCAGGTTAAGTTTTGTAAAAATGGGTTAGTTTATAGTTATATAAATGCCAACTATAGTGTAGCCTGGAACAAAATCCAAGAACTGTCTGTACCTTTTAAGCCATTTTTTTTTTAAAAAAAACCTTAAATAAGTTAACAAAATCTATTTTAGCATTACTCTCACAAAAATATGCAGGTAGGCCTAATCAAATTATACTCAATTCAAGCTACAGTAGCTCCATGGCTTCTTTGGTGCCGACTGACAGCTCACAGTTGACTTCTGACAGTCAACATTTAGGTATATACCTAAATTTTGACCTTCAGAAGTGACAGCTGCTAAACACGTGTTTTTGCAGATCATATGGTTCGGCGTAGGGATACATAATTTGTTTGGTCTGGTAACTTTTCAAAGCCGTCAGAAGTCAGCTGTGCGCTGTCACTCAGCACCAAAGAAGTCATGGGGCTACTGTAGTTAAAAAAACAATGTTGGAATGAACACTTCAAACCAAGCTCACCTAAGTGACACAGGACCAAATATCATGGAAAAATTTGTAAAATTGCTTGACAAAAGCTTTATGTATATTACCTATATTATAGAGCCGATTAATGTGCAATAATCTTCTGCAGCGACCACACCTCCCTCTTTTATTTCAACAGAAATCCTTGTAAATGGAAAACTAAACTTTTGTTAGGTAAACAAAAACACTCTTGTACATAAACTAACAATATTTTGGGAATGATGTTTTCATATATGAAACAATGTATTTCACTAAGGATACCAAAGCATTAAAAATGTATTAACATCAATATACCTACAAAGAAATGGTGAATCTAATGATACTACAATTATATTTACAGGTATTTAAACTAATGTACAGTAGCCTCATGGCTTCTTTGGTGCTGACCGACAGCTTTAAAAAGTTACCAGACCAAATTATGTAACCCTACGCCAAACCAGATGATCTGAAAAAACATGTGTTTAGCAGCTGTCACTCAGCACCAAAGAAGCCATGGGGCTACTGTAATTTTACAACATTTAGACTCAATAAAACCTAAGTCAAGTCCAAACATAAACATACTAGACCAACACATTGTTTAATCCATGATCCCCCTTCAACATGAACTCAGCTTATATTATTATTATTATTATTATTATTAGCACCGCGTCTTACTACCCGTTCGGGTTGTACACACTTACGCTAATGTGTAATGGTAGGGTGACTGTGAGATGAAATGAAGGACCTACAGTTTAACGTGGAATCCGAACCACGGCGGAGGCCTGGCATTCCCCACATTCACAAGATGTCTTGTCAGAGGTGAAGGAAGGGTTTGGTAATCAGATAAATCTGTGCCGGGACCGAGGATTGAACCCCGGCCGCCAGTACAGAAGTCTGATACCTTACCCCTAGACCGCCAGGTCACCTTGAAAGAAATTAATGAAACGTTTCCACTGTTCCATTGTATAGAGGGACAGACAGACCGACAGAAGAATACAGAAGCCCCAAAGCTTCTTTGGTGCTGACTGACAGCTGACTCCTTACAGTCAACATTTAGGTATATATCTACATTTTGACTGTCAAAAGTGACAGCTGCTAAACACATGGTTTTTCAGATTATATGGTTCGGCGTAGGGATACAAAATTTGGTCTGGTAACTTTTCAAATCTTTTAGCTATCAGTCAGCACCAAATAAGCCATGGGGCTACTGTAGATAGGCTAACAGGAAAATGTACAGACAGGGGNCACCCGACCAAGATTCGAACCTCGATCTCCCCGTCCTCAGCAGTCGAGCTCAACACGACAAGCGCGTTAGCCAACTACGCCACCGAGGCGGGTATTATTTTAAAATAAGGTAATATATATTTTAAAGCCAAATAATGTGTACATATATTAAGTTCTTTTACAACATAGCTTAACCTAACTTCCATTAGTTTAAGGTAAACAAATTTACTCAGCTGACTTTATCTAACATTCCATTTGCTAGCTTAGATTATAGTCTTAATTAGGCCTATATTCACAAAATATACAATTTGACTTTTGAAACATAAGATGACTTTATATCATAAGGGATCATTGATCAAATAATGAATTGATACATTATGTTTATATTTGGACTTAATTGTGAGTTGTCTATATGTTGTAAAAAATAATTTCAAATAAATATAACTGTAGTATCATTGAATCTTCCTTTTCCTTGTGAGTATAATGATACTATTAATTTTTTAATGATTTGGTATTGTAAGTGAAATAAGGTGTGTTTATTATGAAAAGGTGCTTGGACCCTGTACCATTTCCAAGATGAGTTTTGTTTAAATTGTATATGGTAGCTATAGTAACTTATATAAAATTCTCTAACAATCTTAATATCCCTAGGACTTAGGCCTATCTATATTATTGAAGTATGTGTATTCTTGTTGTGTGTATTAACGATAAAAAAAATCAACTTATAATAATAATATTTAGCACCGCGTCTTACTACCCGTTCGGGTTATACGCTTTAACTACTAGTTACTCTAATGGATTAGGAATTGGGAAGGTTAAATTAGAGGAAGTGAACCCGCATTTGCGTGGAGGGAGAGTGGAAAACCACTGGGAGAGTGGAAAACCACCCCCAGTTCACCCGGCCGAGATTCGAACCTCGATCTCCCCGTCCTCAGCAGTCGAGCTCAACACAAGTGCGTTAGCCAACTACGCCACCGAGGTGGGTATCAACTTATAAACTGTAATACAGCAGAGAAAAAATGTGTACAATCGCACCTTGTGTGGGCATCATTCCCTGAAAGACCGATGAAAAATGTTTTCAATTCTAAGAAGGGAAATACCCAAATAGACTAGCATTCTTAGTAATGATATGGCTATGTAGTGTTATAGTTTTTAATGAAGTGTAATTTAAAAACTCATTGATATTAAAACCGTCAAGAGAAATAAAAAAAAAATCTTAGTTTTACAATCGGTACTTCACCATATGTAGACCTATTTTCAAGTTTATAAAGACAACAACTTTATCTCAAAGTGAAACGGTTGGTGTGTGACTTTATAACCCAATCTAATTTTATTATTATTATTATCGGTACAATATCAAACTTACTGTAGTTTAGACCCTTACAATAAAAATCTATTAGACATTAACTTTCATTCAAAGACTAATACTGTACATAAAAAGAAGTTAATTTACTTGTATTTAATTTCAGAAAAGGCTAAGTTATGTAGTCTACATTTCTAGCCATTAATTGCTAATCTCCTTATATAACATAATGCTTTACGTTGAAGTAGCATAATAATAATAATAATAATAATAAAATAATAATAATAGGTGATTTGGCCTAACCCTATAATATTTCCCTTCTTATGTAGGCCTATTAATAGGCTACTTGAGAGACTGCTTTATAATATGCATAATGATTATATGCTCAAGATAGTGAAGGGGGTGTGGACATGGGTGTTTAAATAGTCCCTTACATGCCTATTTTACAAATTGTGAAAATAACCTGTCTATCACTACCCTAAACAATTGGTGCCAGATTGAAATCAATTCAGAAACTCCGAAACATGCATGTGTTTACATTGACATTTACATTTACATTGACTAACAACTTATGTGAAATAAATTATGGTAGGTCTGTCTAATTAACAATATTTATGGATCTACACCCACCATATTTTAAATAGCATGTACAGTCAACATACCTAGGTCATGGATTGATGGTTTGTGGCAGCAGGTTATGATTTATGAAACATGTTTCCTATATAATATATGCTTTCGTAAAAAAAATAAAGCTTGAAATCTAGGTCGAAATGACTGCATGACACTTTACACAAAATGCATTATCTTTCCCTTGAGCAGAGTACACCAAACATGGTTTACGTGTAGCCGACATTGGAAATAGTTTCCTAACCCTCAAACGCACATTTCCTCTAGTGTCATTCCTTAATCACCTACTGGGTATAGGTGTCATTTTTACTTCCGTATGCGTAAACACACTAACACAGATCACTTTAGGAATGATTTATTTGAGATTGTTGACACGAACATCTGCAGGTTCCCTGAAAAACGCTTATCTGCTCATGCGCGATAGTTGAAAGTTTGTCAGTAGCCTAATTAGAAGATCATCTTTTAATTATTATCGCATGGCCCCCGCCAACTTAACCTAATCACAATGTTGGCGTGTTTAAGGTTGGGAAAAATAGGTCTAGGTTATTTTTATAATAAAGTTAATGTGTTGCCAACAGGTATGAGAATGTCTGCTTTAAATTGTTTATTCTTTATTCCGTAATCACGCATGCGCAATCGCAAAACTTAACCAACATAGGTAAAGTGTTCACCGTAGGAATTATTTTATGAAAGGCCCTTTTCCCTAACAGAAATCTATTATATAGTAGGATATTGGTAGGAAAAAAGACCTTTCAGAGATTAATTCATACCGTGAATGGCGTATACCTTACTCGTTTGAATTATCCTATAGTTTTATTCCAAGTTATATTTTTGCGCATGTGCAGAGACAAGTATTTATAGGAGCCTTACAGACAATATTGTATTGTAGACTGTGACATACAAAATACCATGCTCCTGGTGGCGGTCTAGTATAACCATTAAAGCGTGACATCTAGGGGGGATTTAAAAACCTTATAAGAGAACGCACTCAATGAATTTAATTATAAATTAAGTGCTACTCTCATAGAAAAATATTGATTAAATGAAAGTGAGAAACCGAATTAGGAATGATCAATGAAGTTGTCTGGGTGAGAGTTGGATTTCAGGGAGTGGTAGAGTAGAGGGAACAAGCTTGCGATGATGTGGTAATTTAATGAAACTGGAAAAGAAAGAAATCCCAAGGAGAATAATGTTGATCAAGTATCATATTGGAAAAAAGGCTGCAAAGGAGACCAAGAATTAGATGGGAGGAGAAGGTGGGGATGTGGTATCGGAAGAAAAGTGTCGTTACTGTGTTCATTAAAGTACCGGAAGAAAAATATCGAATACATACAAGTATCGATAACAGTAAAAATTGGTATCAACATTTTAATCTGGAAAAATATATTTTTTATCAAGTAACAATAATAATTTCAACTTTTACATCATAATTATTGTATTTTCATTTTTATTTAAACACCGAAAATTATAATAATTTAACCATAACATAGTATACGTAGTTCTACCACGTCTATGCTATGTTTTGGAATTTGGAAGATACGATAGATAGTATTGTATGACGGATATTATAAAATCTTTTACCATACCAGCTTTCAAAACGTAGTAAATGGAAATGAAGCTGATGGAAACTTATTTAAAAGCAAAGTATGAGTAATATATTATTTCAATTTATTTTGTATCTTTCTATAACCATAAAAGTTGGTGAACTTGCCTTGCTTGGCCTATAAACCATAACACAAAAAACTAAATTCAAAAATAAAATAAGGTAATTAAATTATTATTATTATTATTATTATTATTATTATTATTATTAGCACCGCGTATTACTACCCGTTCGGTTTATACGCACTTACGCTAATGTGCAATGGTAGGGTGAATGTGAGATGAAATGAAGGACCTACAGTTTAGCGTGGAATCCGAACCACGGTGGAGACCTGGCATTCCTCACATTCACAAGATGTCTTGTCAGAGGTGAAGGAAGGGTTAATGTCATTAAAGAATAGCTTATAGCTGTCAATCCTCTTCAGTGCAGTCACTTGGGAAAAGGAGTCTTTCCTTTCTTTTTCCCAAATAGACCGAGAACTAGGATGGGTTTCGTTTGCAAAATATGAGGTACTCATTCTGTTTTTTTTGTTTTTTTTTTAATGTGTTAAGAAGGCCATCGGCTTTAGGAAAATGCATGTTGCCAGGCGATTTTTTGGTCGAATAAATTTTTACAGTACATACCAAATGGCGTTAGAGTCATGACCTAATAACGAACTATGTTAAAAAGTTTAGGTAAAAATAAGTGCTCACATGTCTTACAAAAATGTCATTTTATGACTATCATCATTATATAAAGAAGGTTTAAATAATAAAATAATAATTTGAACAGTTTTGAAAGTATTAAATGGGGGGTGGAGGAGGGAATCAACATGGATCAATCCCGCTTCCAAATTTTTACAGTTTTCCTCTGAACATTTAAATAAACATATATAGGCTAAAGTGTTTCAAATTTTCTTTAATTGCCCGATTTGGTACTACATGAAGTTTTACATTTACACGGTTTAATGTCAGTTGGAACTGGTTCTTTGGACATTAACTTGGGATGCAGGGTAGAATTTTCTTTAAGCTTTTATAAAAACTCTTCAAAATGTAAGGGTTCAAATAAAGGCAAGTCTACATTTGTCCAAATATAATTTTGCGCAGAAGCTCTCAGAAAATGCAAATATAATAAATCAGAAGTGCAGATTACTCGTGATAAGTTCACGTTAAAGCCAATCGTATGATAAATCTGTACCGAACCTCATCTCCTGAAATGCTTTTGGCATATAACTTATGGGCATACTTTTTACAGCTGAATTAAGTGTTCTGGAGTAATGATATTTCCGTTTCCTCACAAAGAAAGTGTTGATTGGATAGACGGAAAATGAGCAAGATTCGAGGCTCTTTTTTTTTTTTTTTTAAACCTAGGCAAATAGTTGTATCACAACCGGTCAGGGCGTGTAATGCCGACCAGTTGATACTAACTTCTTTTCCAAGTGATTGTGCAGCTAGATGACATCCTAACATCTAACTTTTTTTTCGCTGGACCTGAATGAAACTATAAGCCCTTGCAGATGTACACCTATCGAAGCTTTAGCTAAAAATCAACTCCAAGTATAAATACATCAGTATCTGTACATTGTAGAGTTCCTATTTCTGATTGCTTCAGATATCGAGCTGCATGAAATATATGGCAGATAATTCTATAATGACGCTCGAGATGATTTTATTTTTAATGTAAGACTTCGTCAAAAACAGAATTCTGTAGTTTAAAACACTTCGCAGAGTTGTCAAACCCGCAGCAAATATTCAGTTATTTATCATCTTCAAATTGGATATTTGTATTAACATAGTTGAACAAAAGTTTAACAAGTCTTTGCTTTTTTAAGATATTTGTGAAAAACTTCTTACAACTATTTGACACATTTGTAAAAGGCCCTTAAATAATAGCTTTAATTGAACCTTTTTCTTGGAGTGCAATTCACTTTCAACAAATTTAATGGATATGTCATCATCATATCTATTAAATACAACGTCCAATCTTGATACAGAGGCACTTGAAAGAAAATGTTTAGTCTTTATTTCTTTATATTTTATTATTTTAACACCAATTTCATTACTGTTTACATGATAAAATATTTATTCTATATCAATTCATTATTATTTAAATAAACTATCACATTTTTATATATACCGCCCTTTTCCATTAATTTATTTTTGTAAGAGTGGTACATTTTGCTTTTGTGTTTTTGCGCGCTTTTTTTTCTTCTTTAGTTCTCAAAGTGTTTTTCTCAAAGGTGGACGTACGTTACCTCCGCGGCTCAACTTCTCAGTTTCTTTTCGTGTTCTTCACTCTCTTTCGTTAAATGAAATAGCCCCGTACTTATCCTAACTTCTGTAACTGTGCGTCTGACCATAATCCACCAAGATCATTACATCATAACCGCAGGTAGACCTACTTGGATTACTGCTTCACCGGATCTTCAATAGCAGGGATCTCACCAAATATGTCTACTTACGCACACATTAAAATAATCAATTCTCTCTCTCAATCAAATTAAAATCATTGGTCTTCCGGGCCGGATGTTTCTAAATACATAAGATAATAAATTAATTATTTTATTTAGCTAACATTTGTACCACGCTGTTGTGTTAAAAGCCATTAAAATAAACAATAATAAAAATATAAAAACTCTGAAAGTTTTTATCTCAAGACAACCAAATGAAATCAAGTGTTAAAATAATTTCTTTAGAAAAGAAAAATAATTGTGTTGAATATCAGAAAACCCCTCTGTTGTGAATTGCTGCCAAGAAAGAGCGCCATTTAATAACTTGTTCCCGGAGAAACTGATTTTCTCTTGTTAATGTGCCGTTTAAATAATAACTAGATTGAATTCATTTGTGAACTGTGAACTAAATATTCAATATTAATTGTAATATTATATGCGCGGTAGAATATAATGTACCACCCAATTTCTATTTTAGTATGTTTTGTTTTTGTTGTTGAAAATAGTATCACTACGACAAGCATCCACTGTGAATTGTTTGGAATGTTTCTTAGCTTCTTTTGTAGTTACTCTCTCCCCTTTCTCTCTCAAAACAATACCGCTAGGCACACTAAGCTCAGGGCTGCTGTCAAAACACTCTCTTCTCAACAGAACAATATGTTTCTAGAATTGTGTATGGACAGTTTCAAATTACATTTGGTCTCCTTTTTTGCTTTATATTTTGTTTGTTCCCAAGTATATATTATTTACAAATAAATAAAGCACAAGCATATTTATTATTATTAATATTATTAACATAATTCCAGATGAAGTAAGTAAGCTTTGTGCAACAAGCAGAACAAATTAAGTCAAGACTTTTACTAAGTACAAGATCAACTAAACATTATTACTATAATTATGTGAAACGTTAAACCCAATTCAAGTACAAAAGAGGACAATTCTTGGTAAGGAATCAAGTGCTAAAACGGCAGAATTTGATGCATCCTTGTCTAAATTAAACAATGTCACAACCCACACTCAATAATATGATCCAGAAAAAATATACGGATTTCAGAGTATAATTGCCGATTTAAATGTCGATATCCAATGTATTGTCAGCATGATAGTCCCTCCTTTGTGGGTTTCCACAAGTGATACACTAAATGACTCAGCAAAATCAAACCACTCTGTTGCGTCCAATATTAGATTGCCCAAAATTAATTTAAAACAATGGTTAACATACTCGAGTCTCTATGTTGTCAGAAATCACAATAGCACGTCTCTGGCAGGGGTTGAGAAATTTCAGTATCTCTTAACTTCACTAACATCCGAACCACTAAACATAATAAAGTCAATTCCACTCACTACAGAAAACTACACAGTTGCTTGGAATTTGCTCAAGACGAGATACCACAACATCCGATATTTAATTAATCTACACACTGACAACTTAATTGAGCTACCCAATATTGAACAAGTGACTGTAAAAATCTTCGCTCCTTCTAATTAACTTATAATGAGCACTCACAAGCACTATCCGCACTTAATCAAAAGGTTTCCAAGGAAAACATGATTTTTTCAAATATCTCGATGCGTCAAATTCTTCATCGAAGGTAATCGCGTTGACACGCAGGTTCTACCAACTGTCAGTGAACTATTTTTTTAAACTGAATGTACATACCTAGAGGTGGCAAATATATCGCATAAACAACTGTCACTCAACCCAACGGTAGTGCCAACACACTCATTTTCACACCCATTGGCACTCAAACCAACTAGGACGGTCCTTTTTTTTTATCGGAAAATACAGTTTCAAATAATCATTGTTCGTTTTGCAAGCAGCCAGAGCATAATATCTATAAATGTACGGATTTTCAATCTATAACTCCACAGAAAAGATTTGCATTTATCAAATCAAATCAATTCTGTGTTAATTGCCTAGGTACTTCACACCGTATTTCAAATTGTAAGTCAAAACATGTGTGTCACCAATGCAATAAACCTCATCATACATTGTTGCATATTTCTCCTCAAACACCAGATGCAACACAAACTGTCTCAAACAACAGACAATCACAGAAATCTCATAATGAACCGCTTATCCAAAGTTGACCGATTCTTGTCAAACTATATCTTTTGTTGGTCTGTCTTCAACAACTCATCATATTGTACTTCTAGCCACAGCTTTATTCTACAATACTATACCCTCCGGCAATAAACAAATTATGTGTGCGATATTGGACTCAGCGAGTCAATCCACGCTGATCAATGAATATTGTGCACAGATGCTGGGCGTAAAACGTAACTGCCTCAAATCTAGTAACGTTCAGGGTATATCATAAACTAAAGTGAAACCTGAGGGTGTTAATAAATTAAATATATCCACGTGTGGGTGTGTACCATTGGCACACGCTCACTCAGATATGATAATTGATCAAATAATATCGAATATGCTGCAAACTCGCATCTCACCTGAAGTAACGAAAAAACTATAACATTTTGTACTTGCCGACACTACATTTAATGAGAGTAGTTCTATTCATATGCTAATTGGTGCTGACCTTTTCTCTCAAACTCACTGGTGATCTCTATCCACTTGGAAAATACATGCCTATAGCGCTAGGAACTATATTTGGCTTCGTAGTTATGGGAAGCGCTCCCTCTATTAGTGACGATAACTTCCAGACAGCTTTGGCTAATCTTACTACGTTATTGTCAACTACTGACATTGACCTTCACAACTCACTTCAAAAGTTTTGAAAATTAGAGGAATCACCTCTTTCACAAGTAGATACGCGAGATGAGTAAATATGTGAAAATAACTTCCGCAAGACGAACACTAGGGACATCACTGGTCGATATGTGCTTCGACTTCCATTCAATGAACCTAGTCCATCTCTTGGTGATTCATCATCTCAAGCAAAACGGCGTTTTAATGCCCTTGAAAATAAATTAAATTCTAAACCAGCTCTGAAGAAATCCTATTTTGAATTCATAGATGATTATCATAAATCTGGACACATGAAATTATTTACCAACACACTACAAAATAATTCCCAACATTACTTTCTACCTCACCATGTTGTGCATAAAGAAGTTGCGTGTAGTATTTGACGCAAAAGCCACAGGCACATCTGGCCTCTCATTAAATGATGTACTTCACTCAGGGCCGAAACTCCAAAATGATATTTGCGATATTCTTTTAAACTTCAGACGTCATAAAATTGTTTTTAGTGCAGACATTCGCCTAATGCACAGAGAGATTAAAGTACATCCTGACGACCAAAATTATCAACTGATATTTTGGCGTGAAGATCCTAATTTGCCTCTCAAAGTGTACCAAATTACCACTGTCACATATGGTGAAACTAGCTCCCCTTATCTTGCCATTAGGACTCTACGTCAACTTGTTGAGGATGAAGGTCAGACCTTTTCCAGTGCATCCTGAGTGCTACAATCCCAAACATTCGTCGATGATATTATCACTGGTGCTGACAACTTAGAAGATACATTCGTTCTTCAACAAGAGCTCACAGAGTTGTTAAGTAAAGGTGGGTTTGAATTGCGCAAATGATCCAGTAACTCACACCAGGTACTGAGCGCTGTACCCCAGGAGCATCGTGAGACCCCGCTTTACTTTCGCACTCCTGAAAAACCTCTCTATAGCATCCTTGGTCTCAAATGGAAGCCTGATAGTGATGCATTTTCATACAAGATTGATATAGTTCAACAAGTCCCAACTAAACGTTCAGTACTCTCTGCTGTAACTCAAATTTATGGCACGTGTGGTTGATTGACACCAGTCGTATTCTGGGCCAAAACATTGATGCAACTTATACGGACACTATGACTATCTTGGGACGAACCTCTACCCGCAGGTATTTCTTCAAGATGGGTAAGGTTTCTGGAAGAGCTTCCAGCTTTAGAAAACCTCATCATACCTTGGTATCTTAATCTCTCCTCTACTGTAGATGTCCAATTACATGGATTCTCAAATGCATTTGAGCAAGGCTATGCTGCAGCCATCTATCTCAGATGTGTGACTCAAAACTGCGAAGTCAAATTAAATTTGCTTATTGTGAAATCTCGTGTCGCACCTCTGAAACGAATTTCGTTACCCCGTCTTGAATTATGTGGAGCTTATTTACCGTCAAAATTAATGCAATACTGTAGCGGCATCATATCATATCATTCCCACATAAATTCAGTTACCGCTTGGACAGACTAAACCACCGAACTTGCATGGGTATACACTCCACCATGCCGTATCAAGGTATACGTTGCTAATCCGCTTTTTCAAATACAATAGATGACACCTCCAGAAGTATGGGCTCATGTCCCTGCCAGTCAAAATTTCAAAATCCAAGTGACGTGGCCTCCTGACGTGTATCACCTCCCCTGCTCTACAACCACCCTTTGTGGTGGACAAGCCCACCTTGGTTAGCAGCATCCAGCACACATTGTCCTCCACTTTACTATTCATCTTTAGAAGAACACATTCTACTAGAAACGAAACCTCAACCATTAAACATACTCATCTCGACACACAAAGAAGACTGGGATTTACTATTTCAATTTTCATAGTGGTTCATCTTACAGAGAGTCGTAGCTTATTTACGACGTTCCATCAGTAACCTCAAGAATGGAGACCTTGTATTCATACGTGATTCAGATTCACCCCCCACCCCCATCCTCCTTGATTGGCGTCTTGGGCGAATAGTTTCAACGTTTTCTGGTTCTGATGGCATGGTACGAGTGATTACTCTACTTACGTCAATAGGAACGGAGGGATGATGTAGGTGGGGGTTGCGTGCGGGTGGGAGGAGGGAAGGCCGATATTTCCAGCTGACGCAACCCCTCTTTCATCGAAGATTTTATTGATAGGGAGAGCAATATTACAACTGACAATATAAGTTAAAACCTCTACTTACTTTTTAAAATTATTTTTTAATTCGTTTTACCTTTTTTTAGCTGGTGGCTGCCATTACCGTTTTCTTTTCACGTACCCCTGGTTGGGAACCGCTGATTTAATGGCTTAGAAACTATTCCTCTCTTCTGCCAACTGTACGCTTCATGTCAATGTAACTCCTACATTTAATTTACGTTATCAGTCTTTCTAAATACTTCTTTCTTGTCCGTTATCTTCCTATATTTCCAAGGATTTTTTTCCTCCTTTATTGTTCTCACTATCCTTTCTGAACTGGGAACTTCGTAATGGATTATCCTCAGATAATAACAAGATTTCTAGGTTTCCCTTAAAGATAATAAGTGCATCTGGCTACAAGCCTATGGTGGCTCAGGTTCAGCTCCCGGCTGTTACCTTGGGTATTTTACCCTGAAGGGGAATGATCCCAACAGTCACCAGAGTTGTATTACTTAGGCTTAAGTTAGGTTAAGATCCACACCGACTTCACAACTTCATAATCACTATCATCACATCATCTCATTGCTGGTGTAGTGTATAGACAAACTGCCATAGTGTTCCCTGGACGTTTTGTGCCACCAGAGGTGCTAGTAGTCTACACATAAGGCAAACGATTCTCTCTGTCATGTCCCTCCCTTTCGCACATACCACGCGATGTATAAAAAAAATCAAACAATAAAAAAAAGCACTGTTTTTATTCACTCACAGTTAACCACAATTTTGTCTACCAAACCAAGCATTAGAAAAAGTTATATTTTTCTTATCATCCACCTGCATAAATGTAAAGTTATTAGGCTGAAGTGCTCCTAACCATTTAATTTCAAGTTTTTCGCACTTTTAATGAAGAAAACCGAGTTTATAACTAAGAATCTAATTTATTACTTTTGATTGATAATTTTCACGTTTAATATTACTTCTTGGGTCTTTACACAAACTAAACCACAGATACATAAATGCAAAAACAAAATAAAAACCACCAGCTAAGGCTGGCCCCGTTCGCTAATGTAAGGCTCTCATCTGAATTATAGGGGGATTGAACTTGAGAGACGTCTCACATTAGGTGTGGCTTCTCTGAAAGGAACGCTGGTCCCCGGCAGCTTCTATATTAAGTCACTAGAACGCTGGCACAGTTCTCGTGTGATGTCTGTAGATAGGAAATAATAATCTTGACTGGAATTCTGTGAAACGAATCTAATAATTTACTGCGTGCGGATAGTGGTCATCCGCTTCATATTCATGTTTTTCACAAATTGTTTTATAGAAAAAAAAGAAATGTCAAACAATTGTTGGTAGCATGTGGGTGGGACATGGCCCCTGTGGCCATGTACCATTCGAAACGTTTCAACTTGTAAGGCTTGTTTTTTCCTATTCTCAAATACATACCTATTTCCACAGCCGTTTTACCCAATCTCACTCATACTTCCTTATTTCCTTTGTTAATAATTTGTCTTATTCCATCCAGCTCTGTTGTCTGACTTATGAACACATTCACAAACTATTTTTAAGTGTAAATTAATATCACAATGGTGGTGAAAAGCTATATACTCGTACTTTATTGTTTTGTTTAAACCATAGATATGGCAATCAATTTTGTCAACCTTCTGGCTATCACCAAATTAAGTGTCACTAATTTAACACCAAGTTAGGTTAACGTGTTTTTATTATTGAGATTATTTACTTCTACCGTGTTTTTAGTGTAGAATATGCTGAGCTAAGCAAACATCTGATTTTATGATTAATTCAATAATTTTGGTTACTTATCGTGGATAGGTTCTTGTCTATCCTTGTTTATCATATGCAGCAGTATGGAGAAATATCTATCAGATTATGGTGGCTGTAAACAAACTTACAGAATTTATAGTGCTTCTGATATAATTATTAAAGCTGCAAGACAGTCTCAGCAATAAAAAGTAAGTATAAATGGGATCCGAGGCTGCCAAAGAAAATAACATTCCGTGGAGTATTATTAAAAGATTTGTTCTGGAAACACCAGCACCTAATAAGCATACTAGCTTTAAAAAAATGGGTAGGCCTTTCGCACTTAGCGATGAGCTTGAACAAAAGGCTTTTAATTACATAATTACAATGTGGGAATTAGTGTTTGACTTACTGTTAATCAAGTGAAAGTTACGCTTTATTTTGTTGCAAAAGCATCTGGACGTGGAATTTTTTCTAAGCAAACATAAAAAATATACTAGAAAGAAGTGTTGGGGGAATTTTAAATAGCGTTACGCTTTAACTTTAAGAGTCCCTGAAGAATTGTCAACTTCTATGGCCAATTCAATGATGGTGAATGACTATTTAAAAAAGCTCACAGATACAATGGCAAAACTAAATTTTCAGCACAAACCAGAAGATCATGTGTGGAAAGTTGATGAGACTGGGATTACGTATGTTGTGAAGAATGGTAAAGTGGTGACAGGAAAAGGGAGAAAGTTCTACAGAAGGAGTTACGGAGAACGTGGCGAAGCTATGACACTTTTAAGCTGTATGTACATGTATCCCACCTGTTAGAATCTTAAAATGTGCTTGTTGGGGTGCCAATTATAAGAAAGACTCTTTGCCAAACACTCAAGTTAAACTGTTAGGGAAAATGAAAGGAACCATTCATGTTGTGGTTCAAATTTTTCCTTGACAGCACCACTGGTACTCTGAGACCCATGCTCTTACTCATGGACTCACATTGGCTACGCATAACTACTGAAGTGATTGAGCTTGCATGGTCAATTGACGTGCATATCTTAACGTTTCCGGTTCACACAACACACATTATCCAGTTCTTAGACGTCGTGGTCCAAAAATCATTGAAATGTTTGTGAAAAAAAAAGAGATTTATCAGTACACGGTTGACCATCCAAACGAGAAACCAAACAAAACTAATTTTCATGCGATCATTAATGTTTCGTTAGTGAGGTCTTTGTCAGCCAAAAATATATAAACCAGCCTTTAAAAGTTGTGGCATCCCTGCTCTGAACAGATACACCATTTCAAAAGAAAAATTGGCACCATCTCTTCTAACACAACGACCCACATCAGAAGCACTAATATGCAATGTTACAGGCTCTGCGTTCTGCAATGTAACCAAAAGTGTGTAAAAGTCCATTCAAGCCAACTTACATTTTAATAACACAGAAAATTTGTTGAATCCACAAGTTAATGGTTGTGAAAGCAATACATATCTAGCACCAAACCATCCAGTTACAATACCAACCAAATTTCCTACACAGAATTTAAAAGTAAAAATACTTCGGTTTCAACCATAATGGTACAAGGAGTTCACTTGGCAGCATATAGTTGCCTCTACAAACAATGCAAATAAAGTTCTTTGTTTGTAATATATATCATAAATTATTTCCAGATAACAATATTGCTAGCAAAATGTATCTGGCCTTTTCTAGAAATGGATTTAAAAACTGGAAAAAAAGGCATAGGACAAGTTTCGTTCACACGAAAAGTTAGTCATTTACAAACAGTTTTAAGTTATAAACAGCTGAAAACACCGATTAATGCCCAGTTAAATTCTTCTTTAGTTTCTGAAAGTTAGATTTCTAGAGAATGTCTTTTGAAAATTTTCCCTTCAATTAAATATTTAGCCATGCAAGGTTTTGCTTTAAGAGGAAATCAACAAGAGAGTATAAAATTATTTTATATTATTGAACTACGTTCTGTAGCATTTATTGCCATAAATCTACAACAGTTAATAAATAAAAGCAAGACTGGACACTATTGGAATTAAAACGAGTAATCTCACCGTTGCCCCATTCAGCAGTTTTCGCCTCCCTAGTGTACTCCCCGCACAAAAACAACATGCCACAATGAATTTAACTGACCAACTAAGCGAGTGAAAAATATGCAAGACTGAACTGTGCATCATCGCGGGGCATGTTGGGAAAAGTGTGACGCACATGCGCAAGAAGGTGTTGATGTGTTAAAACTTTGATCTAGAACAATCCACAAGCTTCTGAGTTGTTCTACCGTCATCTGTTTATCCCCTCCTTCTCTTCGTTGTTTTGTGTTTGCCATTGTTTTGACTACCCTTATTCCCCCTAGCTCTGAACTAGAATATTTTTGTATATAATGGTGTAGTACAGATGGATGGACTACTCTTGTCAGGATCTTGTCCTTGGACGCACATAGGTGTCCGGGATGTTTTTAAAAGGTAAAAAATTCTTTTTCGGCTGATGTATTTTAAAATTATTTTTGGCAAATTAATATTTAAATTTAACCCTTTACTACTTGATAGATAATTACATAGGGATATCTCGTATTACTTTAATCTTTTTGGATACGTCAAGCTTAAGAATGTTTTTCTTCATATTAGTTTTTCTTGACGTGAATCCCCATTAGGGTTCGCGTGATATTAAATTTGTCTATTTTTACAAGACGTAGTTTTTGTGATGATAGAAACTTATAGCCTGTCTGGCATGAAAATCTTATATCATAACGAGATATGTTAGTTACTTATAGCCTGTCTGGCATGAAAGTCTTACATCTCCATGAAAGAAATATTGGTAACTTATAACTCGTTCGGTATGAAACTGTTTTTTGTAATATTTTTTAATTACTTGTTAGGGATTATTGGTTGTTAACCAATTCAGGGTGTTTGATATTGCCTGCAACTATGGTTTTTGTTGTAATATATATATATATATCAATATTTATTACTGTTAAATATTTAATATCTTTATTCAATATCAATAAATAAAATGCTATTTTCTGAGATATTTCCTTATATCAAATATTCATATGTTTTATCCTTCACTGGTAACCGTAGTATATATAGATAATAACTATTACTAAATAGTTGAAGAGTGGGTTCAGGGAAACAAAAAATGAAATGGACCTGAGTACGGCCTATTTACTTTTGTGATTGTCCCATCGGCTCCTCTACAATTAATGTTTCCTTTTTTTCTCTTAGTTTTGTTGTGCACCAGCCTTTATTAATTGATGGAAAAATTCTGAGATTTTGGAAATAATGGGTAATGAAATTGTGAGAAATCTTTGTGCTGAAATTCAATCTTCCAAATTTAATTTGTTTTCTTTTATTTGCGATGGTACACGTGATATTACTGGGACTGAACAGCTTAGTATATGTGTGCGTTGGGTTGCTGGAAGCTTAGAGCCTCATGAAAGTTTTTTTGGAACTATACAGTGCTACTAAAACAACTGGGGAGTCGATTGCAGCCATTCTTTTTGATATAATGACCAGAGTTCAACTACCTCTTTCGAACTTGCGTGGACAAACCTATAATGGTGCTCCAAATATGAGTGGGATCAACAAAGGAGTACAGTCTATAATAAAGGATAGACAGCCTCTAGTCGTGTTTGTTCACCGTGGGGCGCACTCACGAATTTTTTCACAAGAGATGCATGTGATACATCAATTACTGCAGGGAATTCAATGCAATGGGCACACGCACTTTGAGTATTGTTTACACAATCATTGGCAGCTAAAACCAAGTTTATTAATATCCGAGAAGCTGCTTTTAATGGTCCTTTAATATCTAATGCCAGCATTAAGCCCCTTTATCCGACCAGGTATATACAAAGGTGCTCAGATTGAAAAGATTCTGGAAAACTATTTAATCATTTTAGAAACACTTGAAGCACTGTCTGTTGAAAAAATTCACTTACAGTCATCAAGTGAGTTATTCAAAGTGTTTGAGTCAGGAGAGACTGTTTTAGGCTTCCTTATGGCAAAGAGAATAATAAATAATTTAGAAATTTTGAACAAATCTTTTCAGGGAAGAAAAATGAGTACTTCCAGACTTATGCAGACCATAGAAATAGTGTCTTCTAGTTTACAAAGACTCAGAGAAAATTACGAGTTTTTATTAATTTGGGGAGAAGCTAACAAAATCATTGTTACCAACATTCTGTAGGCTCTTTCGCTACCAAGACAGAAGAAACCACCAATGCGTTACACAGGTCCTGCTACAGCGTTCACTTCTACTTCAGTCGAGGACTACTTTCGCCATGAGTATTTTGCCATTATAGACACAACTGCTGGAGGTCTGAAATCAAGATTTGATCAAGATGGACTTGATCACATGAGAAAGTTGGAAAGGAGTCTTTTAAAAGGATAAATAAATCTAGTGCTGAAAATCTAGCCTGAAATTAACGAGAAATGTTTTGTTCAATTTTGAAATCTGTTTTAAGTTTAAGTGCACCTACTTGTGTTTATGATGCCCTAACTGCATTTCGAAGGCTATCTCCTGAAGTGAGAGCAATGCTCAATAATGTCGAGGTTCTACAAGAAAACTTAATTATTTTGGCCTTTAGTTATGATTATTGGAAATATATAAGTTGATAATTTATTGCTTAGCATGTTGACAAGTTACTTGCTATCAACTACCAAGGCCGTATCCAGCCAATAATTTCAGGGGGGGGGGGTATTGTATTTGGTGATCACATTCCCCAATTGTCAGAGGTTAGAAATTTTTTAAATATTAAACAACTCTAGAAGCTATCTGTTGAGCTTGTTACGGTAACACAGCTTTCTAATTTGTACTTATGCCTTAATTTTGATATAGTTTGAACCATAAATAAAGCCATTAATATTTTGTTCATTAAATTTTGGGGAGTTTAAGCCCCCAAAATCCCCTCCCTTACTACGGCCTTGTCAACTACTATGGAGAAATAAGATTGTATAAATGTCCGTATACTTGTTCCTATTGGTTTCGCATTTAACAAATTTGAGGCACAAAAGTAAACACAAAAAGAACGTCTACACAAAACACAAACTTTAAATTTTCCTCTTAGCTGGGAGTGTAGAAAATGCGAGTTTTTTTTTTGCCAAAATAAATAAACTATTGCTCTAGTAGAATCATATACCTTAATTTTATTTACATGGTGATAATAGTTGTAGAATACATGACATGGTCATTTAATTGAAAAAAAAATAATTAGGATAAAAATTCTTCAAATACAGACACTCTTAAGAATTATTCAAGAACTGTGTGGTCACGATGTGAAGAAAACTACACTATGTTTTTATTGGAGCAGTATTTTATTTCTTTTGACCAAATTCATGTTTTGATATAAAAACTGGAAAAAACACCAACCTTACTCGCATTCCCTTCAGTCCCTCCTAAAGTAATCTATAAATCTATCACTGTTATAAGAAAATAAATGTTTTTATTGGCCTGTCAAGTATTTCGATTGTAATTTCAGATAAATATTTAGAGAAAGCAATAGTCCTGTCGTTAATTCATCACTGTGAAAGGTGAAAAACACAACTATAAAATGATAGCTGTATCGGTCATGTCGGGAATCGAACCGTATCAGCTCAGTATGCTGCTATACCTTTAACGAGTTTTAATTTCGAAAATGTCATTCTTCAAATATTCCTAATGTTTAGTCTGTATGAGGGCCTATTTAAACTCATCCAATTATTATTATTATTATTATTATTATTATTAGCACCACGTCTTACTACCCGTTCGGGTTATACGCACTTACGCTAATGTGTAATGGTAGGGTGATTGTGAGATGAAATGGAGGACCTACAGTTTAACGTGGAATCCGAACCACGGTGGAGGCCTGGCATTCCCCACATTCCCAAGATGTCTTGTCAGAGGTGAAGGAAGGGTTTGGTAATCAGATAAATCTGTGCCGGGACCCGGGATTGAACCCCGGCCGCCAGCATAGAAGTCTGACACCTTACCCCTAGACCGCCAGGTCACCCATCATCCAATTATTGCTCTAATAATCATCCTATTTTGATATTTTCTACCCGTTGCTTTTCTATAAATTTGGTTTGTAAGCGACAGCGATAATAAGTTAGTATATTTTCACAACACTTTTTCATTATCTGTTTAGTTTCAACTCGTGCTAATGTAGCAGGGATGATGAGGGTTTGACTGAAAAAAAATTAATCCCATTTGATTAGGAGAACGTAAAACCATTTAGAAATAGCAACCAGCATTACACATGCCCGAGATTTGAACCCCCGATCTCAGTCTTTAGCACTCCTGCCTGTTGGGAGTCATGCCTTAGGCTATTCAACCACCTAAGCGTGTTATGCTATATGTAGTTGGACAATTTTACTGTATAAAAAAAAGAACCCTACCGAAATAATTAAAAAAAAAGATCCTTCATTTTTCTAGCGTTTGATTGTTTATACTTCCCACGTATCAGCTTAAGTAGAACCTGAAAAATAATACTTAGTCATGGGCTCTCAATAAACAGTGGTCAAATGCAATGCAAGATTAACTCCTCAGACATCTTTATCAGTGGTACGAGTAATTATGCTGAACTATCCTATCTGAACGAGACAACGGTTTAAACTTATTTCCTTAATACAGAAGGGAAAAAAACGATCATTATATTTCTAATAAAATATGTTCGTTTATATGTGTATAGTTATCCCAATGAGCCTGCTCACCAATAATAATTTTATGACTTCGGTGTTAAATTCTTGTAGAAAAAGAATAAAAAACGTCAATGATGTTAACAATAATTTATATTTGAAGTTTGCACACGTTTACGACCTTTCCCGAAATAATAGTCCAATTCTTCAGTCCTCTTCGAGACATAGATCTATAAACTAATGTTGTCAACACAGTTTATCAAATTTGAGGTAACCTCACTTAAGTTTAATAAGGTGTTGAAAGTGTGATTTATAACAAGTTTTTCAAACCCTTCTCCACACGAATGGTTTATTAATGCTCACTAAAAAGCTAGAATCTTCTAGTCCTGTGGTTCCCAAATTATCTACCAGTCAAGGACCTCCCCCAAGAGTTTCATTAAGATCGCCTCCCCCCTCCCCCCAGTTTGTTCTAATATATGTATAGAAAATAGCGCCCCCACCTCCAATATTAATAATTCATGTTAGATAAACTATAAAACTGGGAGTTTGAATCTGAGTCAAATGTGTTTTACATACATTTATTCTTACACTAACTAGTTAATATTATTATTAACACCGCGTCTTAATACCCGTTCGGGTTATACGCACTTACGCTAATGTGTAATGGTAGGGTGATTGTGAGATGAAATGGAGGACCTACAGTTTACCGTGGGATCCGAACCATGGTGGAGGCCTGGCATTCCCCACATTCACAAGATGTCTTGTCAGAGGTGAAGGAGGGGTTTGGTAATCAGATAAATCTTTGTCGGGACCGAGGAATGAACCCCGAACCTTGGCACAGAAGTCCGACACCTTAACCCTAGACCACCAGGTCACCCCCACTAACTAGTTGTAATAATAATAATTAATTTAATAGTAATGGTTAACATAAAAGGTTAGTTAAACCTACATGAAACTTTATTGATAGTAAAGATGTTCGTATTAGTGATATAAGTGAAACCTCATATTTTCACCATCACTTCTTAAAGATAAGGTTGAAGGCTGAACACACTTGACTCGGAAATCCAAATGCATGTCAAGTCTATTTCTCAACTTGTTTTTCATGAATAACTTCGAAGGTTGGTGAGGAGGGGAAGCTTTTTATTAATTAAGATTAGTCCTACTGTTGTTCAAATACCATTTTAACTTTTTATTTTGTTAAATATTGGCGGTTGTCACGGATCCTCAGGGGTCCACGGACCACCTTTTGGGGACCACTAATCTAGTCCCTATCATAGCTTCACGTTTTGGATACCACTTTGTTTAAGACATCCTGAGTTTTAATTAATTTGAACATTGTGTTAAAAAATAGCCATTTGTCCTCATTGAATTAATAACCTTTTTCTGAAACAAATGTTCCTTCATTTAAATTTTTAGAACATTTTAATTAATGTTTTTTTTATACTTGCCGTTGTTGAAAATATTTGTACACAGTAATTAGGATATATCAGAAGGTGCCTAACCAGGATAATTTCAAAATTAAAGTTTTTAAACCAACCAAGTAGAAATGAATTGAATAGAAGAAAGATACCTTAGAATGGTTAAACTGTTAACAGCCATAAGGCACAGCAGAGGCACAGCAGAGGCAAAGGGAAGGCGTAGCACAGAAAGAACATCTTGTGAATGTGAGGAATGCCAGGTCTCCGCCGTGGTTCGGATTCCACGTTAAACTGTAGGTCCTCCATTTCATCTCACAATCACCCTACCATTACATATTAGCGTAAGTGAGTACAACCCGAACGGGTAGTAAGACGCGGTGCTAGTAATAATATAACCCAGAAAGAAGTTTCTGCAAGGTAGAGCAAGTATTGTACAGGAAAATTAAATGATCTTAGAGAAACAGAGTTGAGCCTTATCGCACGAATATACTAATGTTCAAGTAATATTCTTTTATTTTAACTTGTCAAACGTATCCGCCACTTATTAGTTTTGGCAGTGCTACAAAACTACTGTGAATTGTTTAAAAATGTACTTTATTGGATCAATAATCTAGAATAACATATGGATTTTAGTGATATTGTATTCTATTGATTTTATTGATTGTATTCTAGTCATTCGAAGTAAAAAATAAAAATACTGGCCTACTTCATAATGTTATCTCTATCGGTGGGCACGTGGACCTGACGTCAGGATTGTCTGACTCGTTTGTAGAGGTTTGAATACCGTTCAGGTGCAATAGAGGGGGTTTTGTGGTTTCTTGTTTAAAAAAATTCCACTTTCCCTCCACCCAAACGCGGGTTTGTTACCTCTTTAAGGTTATAACTTTCTCAAAAATAGCCCAATAATGTGTTTAAATGTGAATTAGGAGTAGGCAGCCATGGGGAAAAAAAAATCCATATTAAAAAGTCTTCATTGCTTATGTTGCATAAGTTACTTTAAATTCATTGAAAAACACATTGATGACCAATTTAACACCTGGGGTGGGGTGGAGTGGAGTGACCTTTTAGACTTTAGGTATAAATTGTTTCACACACATAATATATATATTTTAAAGTTCTCATTTGTCAATAATTTTGACCCATAAAAAAAGGCCGATGATGGATCTGACAAACACTTTACCATTAAGCAATCCAGTTGAGTATCAATATTGCACTTTGATGAAACTACATGATGGAACCAGCCTCGGTGGCGTAGTTGGCTAACGCGCTTGTCGTGTTGAGCTCGACCGCCGAGGACGGGGAGATCGAGATTCGAATCTCGGTCGGGTGGACTAGGGGTGGTTTTTCCTAGATGGTTTTCCACCCTCCTTCCACGCAAATGCGGGTTCACTTCCTCTAATTCAACCTTCCCAATTCCCAATCCATTAGCGTAATTAGTACTTAAAGCGTATAACCCGAACGGGTAGTAAAATGCGGTGCTAAATATATACTCATGATGGAGGCGCACAGGACAAAAGAGATCTGCACCACTAGTGCAATCGGACCCAGGCGCGACAGAACTATTCATATACCGCGCCTGACCTGTGTCCAATGTCCGGTAAGCCATAAGATCACTGGACTCAGAATCTCCTCTACCTCGCCTGTTCCTCTTCAGCATACAATGTGCGGTGGGGCTGAATCTCCTCTACCTCGCCTGTTCCTCTTCAGCATACAATGTGCGGTGGGGCTCAATCTCCTCTACCTCGCCTGTTCCTCTTCAGCATACAATGTGCGGTGGGGCTCAATCTCCTCTACCTCGCCTGTTCCTCTTCAGCATACAATGTGCGGTGGGGCTGAATCTCCTCTACCTCGCCTGTTCCTCTTCAGCATACAATGTGCGGTGGGGCTCAATCTCCTCTACCTCGCCTGTTCCTCTTCAGCATACAATGTGCGGTGGGGCTCAATCTCCTCTACCTCGCCTGTTCCTCTTCAGCATACAATGTGCGGTGGGGCTGAATCTCCTCTACCTCGCCTGTTCCTCTTCAGCATACAATGTGCGGTGGGGCTCAATCTCCTCTACCTCGCCTGTTCCTCTTCAGCATACAATGTGCGGTGGGGCTCAATCTCCTCTACCTCGCCTGTTCCTCTTCAGCATACAATGTGCGGTGGGGCTCAATCTCCTCTACCTCGCCTGTTCCTCTTCAGCATACAATGTGCGGTGGGGCTCAATCTCCTCTACCTCGCCTGTTCCTCTTCAGCATACAATGTGCGGTGGGGCTCAATCTCCTCTACCTCGCCTGTTCCTCTTCAGCATACAATGTGCGGTGGGGCTCAATCTCCTCTACCTCGCCTGTTCCTCTTCAGCATACAATGTGCGGTGGGGCTCAATCTCCTCTACCTCGCCTGTTCCTCTTCAGCATACAATGTGCGGTGGGGCTCAATCTCCTCTACCTCGCCTGTTCCTCTTCAGCATACAATGTGCGGTGGGGCTCAATCTCCTCTACCTCGCCTGTTCCTCTTCAGCATACAATGTGCGGTGGGGCTCAATCTCCTCTACCTCGCCTGTTCCTCTTCAGCATACAATGTGCGGTGGGGCTCAATCTCCTCTACCTCGCCTGTTCCTCTTCAGCATACAATGTGCGGTGGGGCTCAATCTCCTCTACCTCGCCTGTTCCTCTTCAGCATACAATGTGCGGTGGGGCTCAATCTCCTCTACCTCGCCCGGTTCCTCTTCAGCATACAATGTGCGGTGGGGCTCAATCTCCTCTACCTCGCCTGTTCCTATTCAGCATACAATGTGCGGTTTGGCTAAGAATCTAGGCACAGATCTCTGCATCATTATTTAACCCCTCAACCATGACTTCCTCTCACAGACCTACGCAGGGGTGAATCGAGGTAGACTTTACGCCTCCGTTCTATAACGTGGGATAATACGATAATGCAGGGACTCCGGAACAGGTGGCAGGAGGGCTTGAACCTCCCTTATTTTAAACTTGGAGGGCTGGAATGTCTTATTTTTTATTTTTTATTTAGCACCGCGTCTTACTACCCGTTCGGGTTATACGCTTTAAGTACCAACTACGCTAATGGATTGGTAATTGGGAAAGTTGAGTTAGAGGAAGTGAACCCGCATTTGCGTGGAGGGAGGGTGGAAAACCATTTAGGAAAAACCACCCCCCAGTTCACCAGACCGAGATTTCGAACCTTGATCTCCCCGTCCTCGGCGGTCGAGCTCAACACGACTAGCGCGTTAGCCAACTACGCCACCGAGGCGGGTCTGGTATATCTTAAGCACCCCCGAAATTTCCCCAAGTAAATTCAAAACCCATGTATAAAACATACATCTGTTACCATCAGTTAACTAATTTTAAGTAATAAAGACATGAATTTATAATTTAGTAGAAAACTGAAGTTCCCTAATTTTTCAGTTTATTTTTCTCACACTAGGAAAAACTTTCACAAAAATAAAGTAACTAACATTAGGCCTAGTTGCGACTGCCTTAAATATAAACAATACCCTAATAGTAAGTAAAAGGGTAATACTTACAAAAATGTTATGCCACAGATAACAAATTGAAAAAAATTATATATATAGTTCAATTGTAAACTTAACACTAACATGAGGCAGAAATCCCCAGTTCAAGTTTTACTTTTGCCATTTATTAAATTAATACGCCTCCTTGTTTTGGTTCGAATACAATAATTTATAATTTTTAAACCTACGTTAAATATTAATGTAGTTTGTAAGAAAAATACTAAATATTTAAATCAACCCGAGTTTAGAGGTTCATTAAGTTCTCTTTCACATTATGAGCCTGGACAGGGTTTGGGACCTACACTTAGTGTACCCTTTAAAGTAACATTCCTACCTTGCATGGTTCCACTATCACGTGGCTTGAACAATATAAATATTGCACGGGCGTAACGAGGGGGTAATTGTATGGTTCGAACCCTCCACATCTCCCCGAAAATTTCTCAAGTATTTACTGTTGATCGCAAAAGATTGTTTGTGAAACTCTTACTTCGATTATGCGATCCGATCTTAAAAGATCGGTAGTTTTATCTAAAAGTATCCATTTTTCAAAAATGTGGTGGCGGAAAACTACTACAAATAGATTTTAGAGGCACCCAACCTAGATGGTATATAAAAGTTGAGGATCCCTCTAAATTGATTTTTAAGGCCATGACAATCTCTGGAGCAGAACCACTATATTTCTAGGGTATCTAATATATGAAAAAATCTTCTCTCATTACTTAAAATGGCTTTTAGAGGCTACAAATTTTCAAAAATTTGCTAGAGGCCGACTACTCTAAATATTCTTTAAAATTATATTTTTAAAAAATCAGAGAGTTCTCATATATGTATGATCTTTAAATACTCTCCACTTTATGAAGCCAACTTGAGATATTTTCTAGGACATCTTATTTATAAACATTTACTGTGAGGAAGAAACATTCATAAAAAAAAATTTCTAGGGCTTCAAATTTCTAAACATTGACTGGGACCGAAAAGAAAAATCCTTAAAGAGATATTTTGATATTTCCCCTTCCCCCATTACACAAATAAGGTCCCACCACCACTTTTTAATTAATTTTCTTAATTATTAGAAGTCTTATCTTGTCTTACATACACTTACAATTTGGAACTCTTCCCCAAAATTAAATTCTTCCTACACCCATGAGCAGTGGCGCAGGAACGGGGTGGTATGGCGGTAGATTTTATCCCCCCCCCCCTTAAAACTATGAAGGGGTAAGAAATTTCATTTCCCCCCTCTCCCCTCAAATAATATAGAAAACCTTCAGAATCAGGGCCAGTTTCATAGTCAAATTTTGTACGCCTCAAGTGCGGCGCTACACTAAATACAAGACGACACCTACCTAAATCAGAATGGAATGGGCCCTTCTCGCATAGGAAACTGGCCCATTCCAGTCTGGTTTAGGTAGGTGTCGTCTTGTATTTAGTGTAGCGCCGCACTTGAGGCGTACAAAATTTGACTAGATGAAACTAGCCCAAAGTCAAGATTTTGATGCAAAATACAAAGTTCACATTAAGGAAACATAATAAAACTAAATTGTGATTGGATCACATACTGTTTGAAAACTGATAGTGATACCAGCTACATCAGCAAGAAGCTTTTCATGCTTGACCGAAAACAAAATTATCTTCGCTCCACAATGAGGTAACAGACTAAATCACCTTTGTTTGATTAATGCATACCCTTAAAGGCTCAACAAACTTGAAAATTGCAAAAACGACTAGTTAAGAGTTCTTATAACTAGTAACGAATGTAAGGTAAAGTGTATGCAAACCTACTTTAATTTTCGCCGTTTCATAATTTTAACTTTAACCACATCAGATATAGTTTTTCTTAATTTGTTTAGTGTGTATCGATTCTAATGCTTGGAATGACTAAAATAAATTAGAAAAATACACGATGGGACCGTTAGATACAGGTACCCTCATTGTACGTGATCTCACTTAATTGCGTTATAGAGAAAACGCTTTATAAATAGTAAAACTCATGAATGGTCGGCCGTAATCTCGCAGTCACCCTGTGCGGTGGTGGCGTGACCTTGTGCTGTACAGTTTGTTGTTAGGGGAGGGGTGGTACTGACAACGTTGGAGATGAAATGGCCAGAAGTTAGTCTTGTATGAAGGTAGTATGGAAAAATATTTGGCCTTAAGGCTCCAATTCTAATGATTTTGATCCTAAACACTTGACTTTCCAATTTAAGACAAGACATCGTTGACATAGTGAATTGCACCAATCCTATTCAATAGAACTCACCAATGAAGATCTTCAAGAAATTGAGAATGGCATAAAGGAATAAGAGAAAGAGGCCTATGTTGTTGAGCTTATCAAACAACTTCAAAATAACAAATTGCTCAATTTTTAAAGTACATTAACAGTGCAAGTATAATCAATGAAGAGAATAATACTAACATGGATAAAAGTACCAAAGTTTCTAAGTAGATCGAGTTATTTGGCTAGCTACAAACCACTAGAGATAAGATTGCTACCCCTCAGCTGAGTCTTACATTTAAACAAAAAAGTTTAAAAACTTCCAGTCCAGGGGCCCTCCCATAGATCAAGAGCCTACAGTCCAAGGGCCTTCAAAAGAGCAAGAGTGATAAATTAACTGGATCTGGAATATCTGGATTATATTGAGATGGAAAATTTAATATTAAATGTACCTGAAGCGTTGTAATAATTAGATTAATTTACTAAAAATTTCATTCATTTACATTGTTTTTCTAGACTTCCCTTTGAGTAATCCCCATCTCATCCATGTTACTATAATTCCCTTTGTGCATTTGCGTGGTATGCGGTTACTAATCAAAACCAATCACTCGCGTACTGCGAGAGACAACTGTATTATATTTCCCTGGATTCTTTTATATCTAAAAATTTTAGTACTCTCTATAAAAGCACATGATTATAATTAACATTTAAAGTAATACTGGCTTTTACTCATTTCATCCAACCCATATACTCTTCGTTTACTTTTTAATAGCTGCACTAGTTGGCGAATTCTATAAAAGAGGATCATAATATAATCCCATGAATTTATTTTTACCTAAGGCTACAACTTGATAAAAATTGAGTTTTAATGTAACAAAAGAGCCGCTTTTGTGACCGAACGGCCTAAGTGCCAGTCTCGTTGTGGGCCAAACTCCAGGTGATGGAGAACTCAAGGTTAGAATCTTATTCTAAGGGCCAGTTTCATAGTCAAATTTAGTACGCCTCAAGTGCGGCGCTACACTAAGTACATGACGACACCTACCTTAACCAGAATAGAATGGGCCAGTTTCCTATGCGCGAACGGCCCATTCCATTCGAGTTTAGGTAGGTGTCGTCTCGTATTTAGTATAGCGCCGCACTTGAGGCGTACTAAATTTGACTATGAAACTGGCCCTAAGGGTGGTATTTCCTGAATGGTTTTCCAGTCTCTCCACGAACATGTGGATAGCCTTCATATAATACCAACCATCCACATCCCAAATACCCAGCGTAATATTAAAGCGTATAAACTAGTATTAAGAAGCGTTGCTAAAAATATATATCCAAAATAATGTTCTACGCGCTTGGGAGTTACTAAAGTATAAAAACTACGCTAGATTAAGTGAAGGGGGAAATTACTCAACAAGAGTGTCGTACAAACTTAGTGACGGGTACCAATACCACCAAAATCCTTTAAATCGCAAATAAAATGCAGAGACAAGGTTCGATTATCCTAACCAGCAACCTCGATTTTATTTCTATTCTTAAAAAATGTTTTTTAGACTTTGAGCAAAAATATTAGACATAGCCGTTTGTAATAACGGAAACGAGAAAGTAAGGATGGGTCAAAAGAGAGTGGCATTTATTTGGTTGCTACCAATCAATCCAGAATCCTACCTTTAATCTTTCAATTCAACGCCAAAAAATATCCACTCATTAGTGGCCCACTCGGCATCCACTCGCGTTTGTTTTTGCATACCATCCAAGGCCTAGTGATACGTATAGATATAAATAGTAAAAATATGTCCACAGGCGTAAATGTAGAATATTTTATTGGACAAATTTAACAAAGCTAAAAAATTATTATAACATTTCAAGGTTAGTTCTATGACATACTTCAGACAATTATTTTCCTAACTTGAAAAGTGTTCACTTTGGTTGAGCAAATTATTTTCCACTAATTATACAGAGATACCATTGATCAATATATATGTATGTATATATAAAATAAGAGTTGATATATATATATATATATATCACAATATATATGTTTACAAAAATGTTGCGTAAATTCAATTGCCATAAGGTAAATTGATAAACTTCTTATTCTCTAAACAGTCTTTGATTCAAATTCATAAAGATGAGTCACAATATACGGATCGAAGCTGAAAAGACTTATGTTTGGGATTTCAGTCTGTCACTTCTCCAGCTTGTAAATTCTTGTGCAAACTACACCGTCTGCTGTCAATGTCTGCAACAAATATTATATTTAAAGAAAAAATTTAATTACAAACAAATTTTTAAACTTTAGTTATAAATTTTAATTATAAAATAATCGTAATTCCTACGAGAAATTGTTTAGAAATACATACTAAAAGTGAAAATATTAAAAATGGGTTTATTGGAAGACCTATGGACCACCTTAAAGAGGTTAAAGCGACTTACTAGAATTTGGCCAAAGTCACCTAGTTCATATCCCAAATGAAAATACTCCTAATACTCGGTGCCTGGCAATGTGCAGAGTAACCAACATTTATACCAGTAAGTTCATGAAAGATACATCTGTGTGTTTACGCGATCCACAGAACTCAGAAACATGTCCTATTATCAATTTACCTTTTCTTAAAATTCTGCTATAGCCATAATATTTAGGCCCAACAGATATATATTAGTGTATTTTTAGCACCTCGTCTTACTATCTGGTCGGGTTATACGCCTATGTACTAATCACACTGATTAGAGAGGCTCGATTAAGAGGAAATGCACCCCATTATCATGGAGGGAGAGTGGAAAACCGACCGACCAACCAGGATAGAATCTGCTTCTCCGGCAGTCTAGTCCCAACACAAAGAGGCGTGTTAAAACCACGCGCTCCCCGAAACGGTATTTGGAGTGCAGTAGATCTATATTTAATTTAAGAACGAAAATAAGATAGGTAATTAAAAATCTTGTAAATTCTAAGATACGTAAAAGTTAAAGTTATACTGTCAACTTTTACTAGAAACTCATGCTACAATTAAGGGTTAGCTCTCGTTACTCTTACCGCTGTCACTTGTTCAGGCGTGAATTCTCGAATTATGGTCGACTCCTTATCTCCCTTCTGGACTTGGATCAACTTGTTGCCATCTATGGTGCAGGTGGATTTCACTTTGCGACCATCCACAGTTTCTTCGTCACATTCCTCTCCAAGTTTGAAGGTGAACACCGAGCTCTTGAAAGTTGAAGTGGTCTTTAGTGTGTACTCTCCTCCACTCTCCGTCAACTCTATCACAGGGCTGACAGTGTTGCCCATCTTGCGAGTCACCAGTCCAACACCTACAAAAAGTACAGAGATTTTAAAATTAAACGCTCAAAGACGTATCTGGCAATTGGTATTATTAGCACCACGTCTTACTACCCGTTCGGGTTATACGCACTTACGCTTATGTGTAATGGTAGGGTGATTGTGAGATGAAATGAAGGACCTACAGTTTAACGTGGAATCCGAACCACGGTGGAGGACTGGCATTCCTCACATTCACAAGATGTCGTGTCAGAGGTGAAGGAAGGGCTTGGTAATCATAAATCTGTGCCGGGACCGAGAATTGAACTCCGGCCGCCAGCATAGAAGTCTGAAACCTTACCCCTAGACCACCAGGTCACCCAAGAGTGAAAATTAATTTCGCAGGGAATCTAAGTGACACTATACGAGGGACTTAAATAAAACTCAGAAACCCAAGATATTATACAAATTTACACCTGGAACAATCAAAACAGTTTTCAATTACACTATTTGTATCGAGCTCTCGAGGAAATGCCAATAATGTTTAATATTTCAAGTGCTATGACTGACCACAATGTAATAGAAGAATTGTATTAGCGACAGCAACATTTTAATTTTTAAATTTATTAAAAAAACAACTTTATGGCATACTAATTTTATTAAGAATTATTCAGCCCAAATTTATGATAGTTGAGGGCACCACGTCCCCTGACAAATATACCTTTCTTCAAATAGTTCCGAGTTTTTAACGATTAGGTCATTGAATAAGAATCACTTAAACAGATCATTAAATATACTATACCATCTTTAATCAAGAAATTTCTCAACATGAAAAAAAATTGGAAAACTTATTAATCGAGCTCTCCATTTAAGACCATTCGATAAGCAGCCTGTGGTTCTCTTTTATATATTTTAAACTAGTATAATCTTAAATTTTTGTAGCAAGAAATTTGCTTCATCAAATGTCACTAATATGTCACATTCCATTTAAAACTTTGGAATCCAAACGAACGAGTTTGATAATTATTGTGTGTGTAGCAAATGACTTCAAGAAGTTTTATCAAATGTACATTGAGCGTGATCATTTAAAATTAATCATAAACAAGATAAGAGCCTCGCAACATTCGTGACTACCCATTATTTATATTAAAAAACGCAAGCCTCAAGTTTAATAAAATTTAGTTTCGAAAAGTGGGTGGGATTTAAAGGAGGAAAACCAGATAAAAATTGATCCATAATAATGGGTTACACCTTCATACTAAAACAAATTGAGTCAATCCAATGTTAGTATGACATCCCTATTAGAAAGTCAACGTAAGTTATTTCCATTTCAAAATATGATAAGCATTTGACATGTTTGTATGCAAATATTTCTTCGTCGAGATTCACCTTCAAATTCATCAGAAGCAAAAGGGTAATCTAATCAATACGTTGCTAACGTTATGTGTCACATTAGGCCAGAAAGCTGTATGTAAATTCATTAAAATCTCTAGATGTGAGAATTCACCATCTTACACAAACACACACACCATCTTACCTACGAGTTATCAAAGATTATTTAATACAAATCTCCTAAAACCAATTCAATTAGCTTTTATAAAAATAATTCTATTTTTTTGGCAACAATGCTCCTTCGTTGATAATCAAAAAGTCTCAAACTGGAGTTTTAGTCATTTGGGTTACACGCATACATTAAGCATGCCAATGAACAAAAAATTAGGAAATAAATATTATAGACCGAATGTGTACTCATTTGCGTGGAGAGACTGGATTCACACGTTCGCCGAATAGAAACGAGGTCACATGACGATCTATTAAGTCAAATCAAAAGATTTCCGCTTAATTGGCGTGGGCGGCTCTGCCAGAGACGTTCTGCAACCAATCAAATCTCAGAGCCAACCATTTTTATATCAGTGAGCTCTCATTTGATTGCATGCACCAGTACATACAGAGAAAATCAGACAGCTTCGCTGGCTTAAGCGCAGAGATTTGAAATAACCAGTTAATATAACAACTTTGTGTAACGCGAGTGTAGGCCTATTATAAATACATAAGTGCCACACACACGGTTATAATTTGAAAAACACATTCATCGAGGGGGGAATTATGTAAGATCTCTATATGTATACTAGAAAATAAAATATATGTTGAAAATTGGTTGTTTTTAAGTTCGCGTTACAATGCAATGCATATTGGGTCAATTTGGAAGTGCGAAATGCTGCACCACTGAGGTAGAACGTGGTTTCTATTTTTAGCGTACGTGTGAATCAAGATTGAGTGGCAAGCTGCAACAGACAAATACAGTCCCAACACTAGTTTTAGACAATGAGCCACTGGTGAGGGTAGCATTTGTTGGGACATTCGTTCAAATTTTAACATCAGCTGAATCTTGTCCAGGTAAGATGGCAGAAAAACATTCATTTCTTAAAATAAATTAATCATCCACTTTCTTAACGTGATAATTGAGAAATATCGCAGAAACTGAATGTAAATATTTGACTAAATCGGCTTTTAGCTTTCAAGTTAAAAAAAATTCATCAGTGCCGAAAACCGGTATTTTCACTTTAAGTTGTGAAAAAAAAATTGTTCGAAAAACAAAACGGCCCGTGATAGCGCTTAAAGATAGAAAAATTAGCCCAGGCCGATTGAAATCGGTTCACATCTTTTTCTCAAAAAATCAAAATCGTTAAAAATTGCCATTTTTGAATCACAAATTTTAATTCACGCAGAAACTTGTTTCGGGGCTTAAAATTGTAGCTCTTGTTGGTGCCTACCTAAATTTCGTGCAAAAATAATCCTCTATTTGCGGAAATCTCGATTATGTAAAAGCAGGTGGTGCGGAAAAAATGGCTTGGAAGCAGCAAATAGGTCAGAGTAATTTTTCAAAGCGCTATTTTTTCGGAGAGTTTATCTACTGCCCCATATAATGAAATGTAAGCAGGGTTCGAATAAATGCTTTTGAAAAAGCGCGTCTGAAAACTGGTGTGTTGGTTTCTTTGGGCGTGCGAGTGGAAGAGAAGTGGAGACGTGGTGAGAAGTCTGACGGCCAGGCCTCAAGCGTTTTAAGGTGGGGTATCTCGCAGAAATATTAGTCAGCATATTATTGACGCATGAGAAGCAAATGATGAACTTTTTGGTGATTCACATTGGCATAGTACTATTTGCCATTTATTTTTAATCAAAATATTGATATTGTCCCAATGTTTTGGGAACTTAAATGACAAAGAGTTAAAAAAAAGTTTTTTTAAAGCTTTGCATGAAAGTTTGGATCATGCATAATACGAATGTAAATAAAAAAACATGAGAATCTTATACTAAACATCTTTAAAAATAATTTAATAATGTTAATAGTATATATATAAAAAAGTAAATTTGACAATCAAAATCATTTTTCTAATCTTCTTCACCTACCACCCGCCTCGGTGGCGTAGTTGGCTAAAGTGCTAGTCGTGTTGAGCTCGACTGCTGAGGACGGGAAGATCGAATCTCGGTCGGGTGAACTGAGGGTGGTTTTTCCTAAATGGTTTTTCACTTCCTCTAATTAAACCTTCCCAGTTCCTAATCAATTGGAGTAATTAATACTTAAAGAGTATAACCCGAACGGGTAGTAAGACGCGTTGCTAAATATTATTTCTTCATCTACCAACTTAACTTCGTATGCAATGCTTATGGAGCCCATTTGCACTAAGAACTATGAAAATAAAATTGTTAAACAATTTATCAACTTTGATATGTTCCCAAAACACCGGACCATATCAATGTTTGGATTAAAAATAAAAAATAGCAAATAAATATCATGCCAATATGTGAATCGTAATATATATATATATATATATATATCAATTCTCCATTTGCTTCTTATGGGTNATATCATGCCAATATGTGAATCGTAATATATATATATATATATATATATATCAATTCTCCATTTGCTTCTTATGGGTCAATCATATGCCTACTATTAATATTTTGCAGCGATACACCACCTTTAAACGCTCAAAGCCCAACCGCCAGAGAGACTTCCCACCAAGTCACCACTTATCCTCCGCTTGCACCAAAACAGGTTTTCAGACGCGTTTTTAAACTCCTTGCAAAAATTATTAATTATTATTTAGCACCGCGTCTTACAAACCGTTCAGGTTATACGCTTTAAGTACTAATTACTCTTAATGGATTAGGAATTGGAAAGATTGAATTAGAGGAAGTGAACCCACTTGTGTGGAAGGAGAATGGAAAGCCATTTAGGAAAAAACCACCCCCAGTTCACCCGACCGAGATTCGAACCTCGTCCTCCCCATCCTCAGCAGTCAAGCTCAACACAACTAGCGCGTTAGCCAACTACGCCACCGAGGCGGGTGCCTATGCACTAATTACACTTATGTTAGAAACTAGGAAAGTTAAATTTAGACGAAACGAACCTGCATTTTTGTAGAGGGAAACCAACCACTAAGGGGGGAAAAAAAAATCTACACCCAACCGACATAGTCTTCGGCACTAGTCTATTTGGAAAGTAACGCTTTGAAACTATTTTCTCATCATAATAAACTAAACAATCAATTTTTAACTCATCATAGAAAATAATCAAACATTAAATTTTCTATAACACCTTAAACTATGTGTCGCCAAGGTAGGTCAATATTTGTATATATTATAAATATTGCCCATTTAATAATCTCCTAAGTGTTTTTAATTAGTTTAGATATGGTGAGCTCTCCATCAGATTTAACTCTTTAGCTCTTACAGAAGAGTCTGCAGAGGTGGTTAGCTGGACCAAAAAAAAAAAGTTTTATTGCTAGAGAGGTTCGAATTACGACCGGGTGCATCATTATTTTTTTCTAAATTGTACCCCCCCCCCCCTATCCCTTCACGCTAAAGCTTACACACTTCCCATTAACCTTGCCACTATGTGGTAAACAAGCAGATTACCAGTATTTGTGGAGACATTGCGTGCACTCATGGTAGCCGTATTTCTATACAAAAGGCTCCAATACATACGACAGCGTTTCTCCCACCCATTGACATTGCGGACAACCTGAGGGCGCTCAATCAAGACGTGAACCACCCACCTATTCGTCGAAGCAATTTATTTTCCAAATAAAGCGTTAAGTAAAGACGATTGTTTCATATACACACTTCACAACCCAAAGAATTGGCTCTTCTGACAGCCTTAACCGATACTAAAGCTACTTTAAAAACGCAGAATTCTATCAAATCTTTTCCAATGAGAATTGTACTTATTTAATGATTTAACATTTCTAATATTTAATAAGAAACACTCCAGTAGTCTAAGGAGGGTATAAACTATTTGACTAAAGCTCCCCATCAAATTAGACTAACAAGACTAGTTATTCTCAAACCTAGGCACACAGTTCAAATTTTTTGCATAGGTAACACCTCAAGCGTTGAAATAAGATTCCACTCTATTTATTGGCACCAACAGATTAATCAATTTTGAATAACAATTGGCTTTGATGATCAATTCTGACAGTCATAATGCGAAACATTTTTTTTTATAAAAATCAAGCTATCTTGAAATACATACTACTGTCCAAAACAAATTGTATTTTTATTTTATTTTAAGGAGAACAACCATCCTGTAACCTATAGTTTTCATCTCTTCTATATTTGCCATGGACATCAGATTTAACAAACCAATATTAGAACTCTCCACCGAATATTTTTATTTCAATTTGATATTTGGGATTTTAATTTGGACTTTGAAATGTTTCGGTAAAACTAAACAAACCAAACCTCTATGACATTCACATGAAATACCTAGATTATATTCATGAACTCTGGAATACTAACAAATTTTAGGGTTAAATTTAGTCTACAGCGTTTAAAGTTGTATACCCCGGATATATCAATTTGTAAGTAATTTTTAAATTACTGGTTCAGAATTGACATAATATACACATACATTTTTATCATAAATACATTAATATAATATATTATCTATTATATACAAAGGCATATAATATATTATCTATTATATACAAAGGCAAAGTCCCGACTTAATGACTCGTCTCATCAACGCCCAGCCCAAACCCTTGGACCTAGAAAGCTGAAATTTTGCAATATGATAGAGACAAGGAATAAGGCCGGATTATTTGAACTTAAGTAATTTTACCCCCAGTCCGGATTTTACAACAGGTGTCGCGCGAGGCTATTAAAAAAATGAAAACTTGTTTGAAGTCACGGGCAACAGCTAGTATATATATATTATATATAAAAAAATATATATTTTATATAAGGATTCGGTTTATGTACTCTTATAAACTAGCCCAAAGCCAATCTAACAATGTTATCTCTTAAAACAGTCTTTATTAACAATCACCAAGTTATAATACTAAGAATAGCGGATATAAGGTTTAGTAGGGCCTACTACCTACCTATACCATCTTACGACCGTCCGGAGTTAAATTTAGCTAACACAGATTGTATGAATAAAGTGGAATATAAAGGAAACTTACATGCATTTTCACTAAGGGAGGAGAGGAACGCTAAGTTTAAAAAAAAACACCTTCCAGTACAACTGAACGGTATCGGAACCCTGACAGCACAAATACGCAACCATTGTGTACACAATCCATACTACAACTATGGTTAAATTGGACCGTTCAACATTTAGAAGCTCACGATTAAAAACGAATATCCAGCTCTTATTAAAATTTAAAAATTCCTCTGTTACCACCATAAAACAAACTACTGAGCTAACAGTTTTCATATAATAAATTAAGGAGTAAGACCCAATCCATTTTCTTGACCTCCAATAAAATATGAACACAATAAAATTGTATTATAAATATCCATAATTATTTGCAGCAGTGTTTTCCTAAATGTTATGTGAAAACAAAATAAAGTCGTTTGACTCATAAATTAACTAAATTGTATAAGTTTTTATTAATGCTAACAACCAGTCCGAGCATTAATAATGGTTTGATTTATTCTTAATAAAAAATAGGGCCAAGATCAATTGCCTAGCTATTTCAAGGAGGGCACTGAACACGTCTGCTTAGAGAACATTTTATCCTTAACATCGTAATAACATTCCGAGGCTGGCAACACACGACCTATTTAAAATAATGGGGAGACATCGTTGTGTGTAATTTTCTTTAAAGCCACCAAAGTCATCTTTTTATAAATATTAATCATCCTGAAATTATACATTAGATAAAGAATCGAGTTATAAAAAAAGAATTATTGAACTATTTCCTTTTTTTTAAGAATCAACGCTTAAATATTCCCACAGATTCTCTTTAATGACAAATACAAATAAACCAATCAAATGGACAAATGTAAACTGTAAACTAGTCTATTTTTCTGGTTTAATGGGACGGGTGGGTGGTATCCTCGTAAGGGTGGTGGGACGAGTATCATGGAACACTACATCTAAATACTAACCGCAAAACATAATTGACCCATTTTAGTGTACAACCATAGTAGAGAGCATACAAGACTACAATACAATAATCTACACTAATATTATAAAGAGGAAAGATTTGATGTTTTTTTAGTTGTAATGGATAAACTCAAAAACTACTGGCCCGACTTTAAAATTCTCACACCAATATAAAGCTATATTATCAGCAAGTAACATAGGCTACAATTTATTTTGAAAATTTAATTTATTCCTTATAAAAATGATTAGTTTTACACTAGTTTGGCTAAAAATATGCTTTCTCCGCGTGCGCTGCAAAAACTATTTGGTATCACATAAAAAAACTACATATTGAACGTTCTCACTTATGTGAACAAAAAAGTCCGCGAGACAATATATTTAATTATAGTTATGTTACAATAAAAGTTTTGATGAAATTAGTCAACTAAAACACGGATGCGAACAAAAAGTGATAATATCCGTATCATGATATGAATTCTCAACCAAATCAATTATTCAATCATTTAGGCTGTACGTAGGAGTAAAATACTTTTTAAATTATTCAAATCTGTACATTGGTTTTAAAGTTGTGAAGAGTATAACAAAATAAAAATTGTGATAATTACTACAAACCGCTCTATGGAACAATGCATGTATGTTACTATCGCGGGCAGCAGCTAGTTTCTAATAAGCACAGCGGTGTTTGCGGTCATGGAGAATTTAATGTTGGGAAATGCATTCAGTTCTCGTTTACGTGGACATCTATGATTTCAACAACAAAAAAGTGGTTTTCCACATATTTTTTATTTTCGTCGCCTCTTTACCTCCAGAAAGTATGATAACATGTTTAAACCCAGCATTAAAAGGGATATTTAAAACTACCTTCAAAGTTTTAATTTAGGATTAAGAAAACTAGCGAAAACTTTATATAATTAAAAAAAATGGAAAATGGTTGAGAGAGCTACATGGTTTTCTATTGATACACATTAACAAAGTTGTTTGATTACACTGCACTAGTTATTTTAATATTACGAGTAGGTATATACGTTTGAAAGTATGTTATAAACAAATGGAAAAGGTTTAATTTAATTCGTATTTATAAATTTATTCAAATAAATAATCCTCAATAATAAATGACAACTCACCCAAAGCCTTCATGTACTCATCGAAATTCTCGGAGGCTGCCAACTTGTATTTCTTGCCTAGAAACGCTTCCATTCTTGTAGGTTTGGAGAATTAGACCAAATGAATTGATGCGATCGTTTGATGCGCGCGACCACGTTCGAACTGTAGGAGTATCAAGGCGGTTCTGATGGGACCGACAGCTGTCTTCACTCTCTTATATACATACCACTGGACGTAGCCAAGAGTTTGTTAGTCACAGTTATCACTGATAGGGGCGTGGTGAACCTCTGTAAAGACACGGATTGAACTTTGACTACATGACAATAAAAACTGTGTGTATGTGTATACTATGGGGCAAAACTAGCTTTCAGATATAGTTTAATAAAACACGTTTTACATCGATTAATATTAGGTCTGTTACTACCTAATTTTAAATCAAGACAATATAATTGTCCAATTAAATTGAATCAACTATTAAATTCAATGCCCAAATGGTCTAAGGCATCACAAACTCATTAGACTCGACTGCCATTGACAAGGATATCGGGGTTCAAATCCTTGTAGGGTGTATTAAGGGTGGTTTTTTTTTCATATACTTGTTTTCACATTATGCTTTGACTCAAATGCATGTATATTTCCACTAAATTATACCTTCATCACGCCAAACCGAGTAGCAAAATTCGAATGTATGGGTATAGCCTGAACGGTATAAAAAAATAGATAAGACTACTAACACGTAGACCAATATATTATATAAGAACACTGCACAAAAACATAAAGGTATACCCTGTTCATGGTAGGAAGGAACGTCTGAAAAATTATGTTTCCAACCAAAATACTACTATAAAGTAAAATTCTGATAGGGAAAAAGGCCTTTCAGACCACCCTTTCTACCATGAACTGGGCATATAGATTTTTTCATCGTCCGGGTAGTAAGCCTTTTATTTACGCTTATGATAAATTAATGAGGAAGGTAGAGTTTAAATTAAATTGTAGCCACATTGGATGTGGAGGGAGGGTAGGGAAACCCTTTAGGGAAAAAAACAATCTCAGTACACTAGTTAAGGATTAGAACCCCGACCTCCCCATCACCATCAAACCATGCAAAATTAGTCTGACATATATTTCGCGTGACCACCAATTCGGGTAAGAAGCACTTATTAAAACCAACCTTGGGGGGGAGTCTTGCGGAAAAAGTGCCAGGCTAAATCTGATTTGGTTTGATGGTGACGACGGGTTCAGATTTTGAATCCCAGTCAGATCTACTGAGTGTCCGTGATGGTTTCCCACTCTCCCTCCACACACATATATGGGTACATTTGTTTTCAACCCTACCTTCATCTACCCCAACCCATTAACTGGACTTGTAATGACCGATGGAAAAAAAAAATCAATTACTCAAAATATTTTACCAAGCTAAAGATACAATATTATTTTGAAAATGACCCAAACTACTTTCTCCCACTTTTATTGGTTCACCTAGTAGCGAGCGAAGTCCTCGTAACGTAAACCACTCAAAACAAATTGGTCTTGAACCTTGTACAGAACACTGAAAACTTATCAGTCGTATGTTTATTACGATAAAACACCCCACAAATGATATAGGATGTCCTAAAATACTGATACCGTTCGAATTGATTCGCTTTAAGTTCAAATCTAAACATATTTTATACGGTATGAATTAATATGTGAAAAAGATCCTTTAAACTGTGTAATATATTTTTAGATCATAAGACTGATCTTCAAAAATATTTCTGCTAAGATAATTAGTAAACAACTCATATACCTTAAAATTATATGACATATGTGCATAATATGGTTTCAAAACTACCTTCCATAAATATAATATTTCTTACTTTTGATCTTATGTCTCTTTATACATAAATACATTATTATGTAGGAAGAACTGTTCTTTTATGTTTTAACCCAATTATTACAAAACTAATTAACCTCAAATATGTCACACGTACGTACTTATATTATTATTATTATTATTAGCACCGCGTCTTACTACCCGTTCGGGATATACCCACTTACGCTAATGTGTAATGTTAGGGTGATTGTGAGATGAAATGGAGGACCTACAGTTTAACGTGGAATCTGAACCACGGTGGAGGCCTGGCATTCCTCACATTCACAAGATAAATTACTGTGAAGTTGAATGTTGTTTAGTTTATTTATTTGACTAACCAGCTTAGTAATCAGACTTTGTACGCCTCAAGTGTGGTGCTGTACTAAGTTTCGTAAGTATAGTAGTGTGCTAACTCTGACAATGAAACTGACCCTTAGTACTCGTTTGAGTTATATGCATACAATAATTACGTTAATGGAACAGGGAAATGTAACCTCATTGGTGGAGAGAAAGAGCGGGAAACTTTTTTTAGTACCGCGTCTAAGTACCTGTTCAGGTTAAACGCCTATGTACTAATTACATTAATGGGTTAGGGAGTAGTAAGGCTTAATTTAGAGGAAATGCACCCAAATTTTCGTGGAGGTAGAGTGGAAAACCATTTAGGAAAACCACCCTCAATGCACCCAACCGGGATCGAACCCCGATATCCCCGTCTTTGGCAGTCTAGTTTAACACGAGATTAGTGCGTTAGACCATGCAACCACCGATGAGGGTAAATGTAGTAATCAATAGTTTTCCATCTATATAATAAGACACTTTTAATTCATATAGCACCGCACCTTACTACCCGTTCGGGTTATACGCTTTAAGTACTAATTACTCTAATGGATTAGGAATTGGGAAGGTTGAATTAGAGGAAGTGAACCCGCATTTGCGTGGAGGGAGAGTGGAAAACCATTTAGCAAAAACCACTCCCAGTTCACCCGACCGAGATTCGAACTTCGATCTCCCCGTCCTCAGCAGTCAAGCTCAACACGACAAGCGCGTTAGCCAACTACGCCACCGAGGCGGGTAACTTTTAATTCATATTTAAAAAATATATATATATATATATATATATAAACTATTAATTATTACTTTCTCTCGACCCCTCAGAGAGAGAAGTTATGTGATCATCAAAAAAAAAATCGAGCTAGAGATTTTTATATTTAATGTCGACGTTTCATGACTCAGTGATCTTATGAACTGTTTCTTAAGGCGATCCGACTATAAGAACATCTATACTGACATTTTAATATTAAGTTCGAAGGGGCGATAGTCGAGCAAAGTTTGAATTACACCTGAGCGGGCCGCGAGCCACGTCACTTGACTTTAAAAAAAAAACATAACATTTAATCCTCAAGTCGCGTTGCTGGGTGCATCCGTTTCTGTACTGGAATTTGCCTCATTTGATAACACGGATAGATTCGTCCTGTCACTGGGTGTGGCATTGTGACAGTGTGCATGTGTTTGATAACCGGCCCTCTTGGTGTAGTGGTCGGTGCATCTGGCTACAAGTATGGGGGTGCCAGGTTCAAACCCTGGCTGGTAACCTTGACACATTTTATAAATGGGAATAACCCCAATTGTTCACCAGGGATTGGTTAGTTAGACCTAGGTTAAGACTCACAACCGTTTCAACAACTTTATTAAAACTATCATCACGTCATGATTGTTATTGTGAACACAGAGGGGTTAATATTCTACACACGTAGCAAACAAACTGGATGTCACGTCCCTCCCGGTCATATATTCCATACGATTAATAATAATAATAATAATTAATATTAGCTCCACGTCTTACTACCCGTTCGGGCTATCCGCTTTAAGTACTAATTACTCTAATGGATTAGGACTTGGGAAGGTTGAATTAGAGGAAGTGAACCCACATTTGCGTGGAGGGAGAGTGGAAAACCATTTAGGAAACACCACCCCCAGTTCACCCGACCGAGATTCGAACCTCGATCTCCCCGTCCTCGGAGGTCGAGCTCAACACGACTAGCGCGTTAGCCAACTACGCCACCGAGGCGGGTAATCTTTGTTATAGTTTAATTATAACAAACCCTATAGGAAAAAAAGAAAAATACAAGTTGTTTACTCCTACCCTACCCGCCTCAGTGGCGTAGTTGGCTAACGCGCTGGTCGTTTTGAGCTCG